>LJZU01000351.1:0-41661 GCA_001513805.1 Davidsoniella virescens
ACAAACTCAATAGCTTTGTATGTGCGGGACGATTGTAGGAGGGAAGGTTGTAGCCTCCGCCCACATATCGTATAGTATATAGTGGCTCCGGGGCCCAAAATTGACACATACGACCATAGCTGATAGAAAGCACGGGATCCCGTCCTCTCTCCCCTAGTTAAACTATTAAGCGCTTGATCAGTACTACAATATGATAGATAGGCACAATCAGTACTACAGTGGGTGACCATGTGGGAATACCAAGTGTTGTATGTTATCTTTTTCGTATATACAGGTTGAATATGATTCGATATATGTCGGCCCGGTTGGAACAGGTTGCCGTAATGTTGCGATGTAATGTTTATGCTTACATGTACCTATTTTCACTTGCCACTTTAGGATAATTTGATTTGATTTGATTATATTCTACGTCTGTATACCTCAATCACTAAGATCAGACGGATATTCAAAGTCCTCCACTAAAGACAAACTCAATAGCTTTGTATGTGTGGGACAAAACTGTCCCCTAGCCCTGAAGAACTAGTGGTCTATACGTCCACTATGAGCAGCAAAAAAAAAGACAAAAAAAAAAGAGTAGGGTAAAACTTGAAAACAAAACATGAGAACACTGACATGAAAAACAGAACATAAAAACAACAAAGACAAGACATAGGTACACAAAGAACAGTGAAAACAGAAACAGAAACAGAAAACACACCAAAAACCTCAGTCACTCTCACCCTACGAGGTACTTGTCTGATAGCCCAAGGCGCCGTCTCGGCTCGCACTTTACTATCCAAGATTTGAAATCAATCTAGATCTGGAATTTTGATCTTTGTCTGATTTGATTTGATTATCTTGAAGGCAATGAAGATATATATACCCTACTTGCAGGCAGAATCGCAAGAACTGCCATGCGCAGTGGTCAACCACTGTCGAAACTCACCATGGTGTAGTTGGTTATCACGTTCGACTGTAACTTGCAAGAATTGCCATCGAAAGGTCACCGATTCGATTTCGGTTGGTGAGAACATATCTTTTTTCCTGTTATTTTTATCTACGTATAATGTCGTTTTTTTTTCTTGACGCTAGAACGTTTCCGTCATATTGTTGCGTCATAGTTCATGTAGTAAGTTTTTGAGATGGACAGCTGAATCCGAAAAGAGATCTCCCGGTAGACATAAAAGAGTAATAACAAATAGGATAAGATACCGAAAAGTTAACACTCTTGCAGATGCAGAAGAAGACTCCCGAAGTATTCAACCTCTTAAATCAAACCCACCCCAGCCGATGTTTTACGCGTTGACTAGTGTTGCACTTATATTCTAAACTAACCTTTGATAACTACATCACACACGTTAAATATGGTAAAGTCAAGTCATAAGTACATCGCACACATGCTCGCGGAACTCCGTGGAACAATTGAGGTCGCACAGGACCAGAAACAAGTCACCTCTATTTTTACGTTCGATATCCAGTGAGCCTTTGATGCGATTGAGCCAGTGAGAATGGAACGACGAATGATCAGAACAGATGGTTTTAGAAGCTATGCCAATGGGCCTGAAGATTTATAGAGGCCGCAAGCATATCACAAATTTCATGTCAAACACTAATCATGTGGTAAACGGCTGAGGCATCTCACCGGATGCTACAAGGTGGAAGATACGGGATAGTATGCTCCATGCGGTGCGGGCGTGCGCTCTGAGCAAGGCACTCTACGCCGCAAGTACTTGGACGGGAACGAAGACTACGAGAACAGCTACAGACAAGATAAACATTGTCTCCGAGCAGCCCTATAGATGTATTGCACGACACCGAAAGAATGCATATATCACGCAGCAAGATTTCCATCTTTTGAACGTCTCTTGGTAGGCAAATGAAGAAGAGAAGCAATACGACGACACGCACTAGATCATAAGCATATATTGCAAAGGTAAAACCCAGTAGTGATGCGATTGCGGAACCTACTCCTAAGGCACATGAAGAAGCATACCATATTGAGACCAAATGTAACCCCACGGGACATGCGGCCCTGTAAGTGGCTCGACAAGGAACGAGAAGCAGCCGCACACCGGGCGGGAGTCGACCTTTCTGGTAACGATCATCGCCTATTCCGACGGTTCAAAGAATGAACACGGCAACGCCGGAACGAGGCGACCTTAACTTTACTCTGTTTCCAGACCCTATGTTGTCCATCTGCCCCGCTCCTCCAATTCACCCATCGCCTCTAGGTGCTTCCCCCTCATGGACACACCCAGAAAATTCGTCTCCTCAATGGCATTTGAATACAGAGGCCATATTGTAATGGGTGTCACAAAATGTCAAGCATGTCCACGTCTTCGTATCATATCATGTCGGATAAATGTCGAGGCCCAGCCAGAAGATGTCTGACCACAATCACACGGCGATGACTCGTATATCAAAATCCCGGGGGTGCTCCTTTTCGCAACGTGATTGCGGGTGGCCATGGAAGACCGCAAAACTCTGGAAGAAAGCCACCTAACCTTAATAAAATAGATGGAGGTAGCCGATGTAGAGGCCCTTATGGATCACAGGGCTGCTATCTCACGCAGCTCACAGAGTACCAGGAGCATCTGGTTGTCTTGATAAGTAAGGAATAGTGAACCGCCTCCGAAACACATCCACCAAAAATAGTACGTCTCGGGGTATCATTGACGAAACGAAAACAACCATTCGCCGCTGGGGGACGCCGGCGCTGGGAGAAGGATACAAGTGTTATGGATTCCGGGTCACATCAGCTTGGACCGTGTCCATAGAGTCAGAGATAGAGTAGCCTGGGAGTCAGCCAGAAGATGACATCAGCTAGTTGCTCACGTCCGGAACATGCCGTCGTATCGCTGCGAATCAACAGTAGGCAGACGTTGAATAATGATCAATCAACCATCAGAGAATAACAATAGGACTGTTAGTCCACTTCAAACAAATACATGTGAATCATTTTGGTTATATATTCTAGTTTTGATCCTGTAAACCTAAGAGTTTGCATTTTAGTTTGTGCTATTGTTGGTATGTAAGGAATCAAGACAGACTTCGCGAGATATTAGTCCCGCACTTTGATTAACGTCTTTGGAATTTACATTTCACTAGCTCAAACGTGGTACCTTGATACATAGGTCTTGTACATCTCTTTCAGATGGACGAGGGGATTAAGTGAGACTTTTTGTGTTAGGTGATACGGTCTCAATATCACAGTTTATATCTGTATGTTCATGCTGTCATATTAGTTCCAGGAGCGGCTACAGTTACATGCTGAATAATCATAGGTGGAAAGTATACCAGGTTGATGGTTAGCCACCTTGACGATTTAAATGATCAGCGGATTTCTATTCCCCGGCGACGACGTTGTTAATCATTTTCGTATCGACATTCAGCTCTGATTTTTTGGTTTCTCGTAGACTATAGCCGTGAAGATCATGTCAAGCTGAACTCCGCCTATTTTAATCAAAGTCTCTGCTTATATTGTACCATAAGCAGTGCAAAAATGAGGTGCTGACTAATCCGTCAGTGCAACGAAGTGGCTTATCGCAAGTTCTTAGTTCATCCGGAAAGTAAGGGACAGAAAGATAAGAATAGAGAGAGGGGAGAGAAAGTTCTAGTGCTAGAGTTATCAAGGGAAGGGGATAAAGCGAAGTTCTTCATTATTGAACTTACATGGCTATAGTAGTAATGAAATTATCGTAATGTCTTAGCATATAAAGCGTTGACAAAGTCCTCTATCTTTTTTCTTCTCAACATCATTTGTTTTTATTTCGAGTTAGCTCCCGTTTTTCATCTGTCTCACTACTTTACTCCACTTTTGACCTTGCCTATTTTTCCGAATCTCCCGTGGTCATCTTGCCCTTTGGTAACTCTATATTTCATCACCTATCAACTCTACCAATTGCCGTTTATATTTATTATATCTCCTTATACATTCAACACAATGTCTGCCGGAAGACCTAGCATTGTTGGCGCTGAAAGCGGCCCTGAAGCTCCGTATCCGCTGAAGATGGAGGGTACTGTGATTTCTGGGTTCGGCCGTGGCTCGAAAGAGGTAAGCTAAGCTTCTATCTGCCTCGCCCTGTCAAACCTAAGCGATACCGGAATCTCCGTTCCATGATATCTACATAGCTTCCACCGTAGCTCGCAGTGACATCTACTTGAATACATAAATAAACATCACTGCTAAAATTTTACCCTTTAGCTTGGAATTCCTACTGCAAACTTGCCTGTGGACTCTGCCGAGACAACTTGGATCGGCGACAAGACATCAGGCGTGTACTTTGGCTGGGCCTCTCTTCTCCTTCCCGCCACTCACCCAGACCGTCCCTCCGGCAGCACACCTACCACACCGCTAATCTTCCCCATGGTGATGTCTATTGGCTACAACCCATTCTACAAGAACACCGTGCGCAGCGCCGAAGTACACATCATGCACAAGTTCGCCGCAGATTTCTACGGCGCCCATATGCGCTTGTTACTGCTGGGCTTCATTCGCCCGGAGCTCGATTATACGACTTTGGAGGCCTTGATTGCGGATATAAACTTTGATTGCACGGTGGCTAAGAATGCACTCAGTAGAAAACATTGGGCCCCTAAGAAGGGCTCCGTTGCGGTGAAGACTGAAGATGAGGGAATTAATGGTGATCTGGATGTTCAATGGTTGATAAGCCCGGTGCCGGCCAAAGAAGAGAAAATATCGGAATAGAGGGTTAGAGTGCATTTATATTGCTAATATATAAGTACATGCCGTTTTTCTAGGTTTAAGTATATATATGCGAATCAAAAACCATGAACACTAGAGTAATGATTATTTCACATGGTATGCTAGTTGAAGTGTAAGTCCAGATTGATAGATATGATGTGTAAATTTTAGGTATAATCAAATGCATGCAACATTTAAGATAACACTGACCCTTTTATAATATAAGAAAATATGAAAGCTACTGGTTGTGAAAGTGACATCAAGCGTATAGAAGATAGAAAAATAAAAGACTCGGTCAATCAAAACGCCAAAGAGAACATTAGATATAAGTTTAAAGGACGATTTTCCATAGTTTTGACTGACAAATCCATCAAAACAGACCCAAAGACAAGAAAAGCAAAGATAATGTTTTATGCAGAGGGACTCTCATACAGGTAAAGGTTCTTGGTTACGGTAGTAACACGGCAGGAACTATGGCATTAGGGTTAGCTTCTATTTGTATAATTCTGTAGGTGAGTAGATAATGCTTACATTGATAATGATCAACATCGGTATGTCGAAAACATCCCGCTTGATTACCCAACAGTAGGTGCAATCAACCTTTCCGTCTTTCTCAATTTTAGAAATGCCGTGCTCGCTATCAATCTTGATGACACGATTGCTTAACCGGCTGCGTACACCTTTATCACCAGAGCTGTTGGCCAAGGAAACACCGTTGACCGTACCACTCATGCCTCCTGGGCCAGTATTGAGACTAGAGTTGTGTGAAGAGCTTCCGGTAGATGACGATGATTGTGGCCGCATGGCATGTGCGTCATCTGCTTTTCGGTACTTGAGGAGGCGACAAGTGCGATTGACATGGCCTCTACTATCACCAAAGGCAAGATGTGCATAGTCTTCGTAGAACTGGACAACACTTTCATCATCAAGCAGCTCTGGAATGAATACAGGTTGTGGTTTGCCGTCAGGATAGACAGTCTGCTGAACAGGTGTCGTGTTCGCTGACCGGTTGGCAACTCCTGTATTGACATTCTCATTCACGGCCTTGCCAAGAAGGATGTCCTTTGTCCAGCCAGTGAGGGCAGTGAACTCTTTGTTTACAGCACAAACCTCACCTGTACGCCTACAGACGATTGTCGGTGCTGACGTATGTTGCATGAATTCTTCGTATTCAAACAGTGTGCGCTGTAGACATTTCTCCATGAAAATCAAGTCCTGGACATTCAGTGACTTTGTACATGACATAAATGATGGACGAATGCTGGATAGAGACTTGGCTATCTTGAGTGTCTTGTCAGGCGGGAAGCGACCCCGCAAAAATGCAATTAGCTTGTGGAAGCCATTGATATACGGATATGGCTCTTTGACAGACTCATAGATGCTTGACGGATCACGGCGCCGTATTCCAAGAAGCGCTGTAGTTTTAAGAAGCCTCGGCTTTAAGCGCGGCAGCGGAGCAACAGCCGGGGACGGCTGATACCCTGGAGTGGCGCCTGGGGACCCGTCGAAGCCACCTAGACCGACAGGCTGAGGACTGGCAGTATTTTCAGTGCTGGGGCTAGCCAGACTATTCGATCCAGCGCTGATAGCATAAGCATGTGGGAGACCATGTTGTAGATTTCCTTGAGCAAATACTGTATTAGACGGATCAAGGCTGGCAAGATCAAGCATAGTGTTCTCAAAGAACTGCGAATTAGCATTCTCCAAAATATTGAAGCCACCCAACTCGTGGGCTGACGGGCCAGGAAGTGAATTTGAGTGTTCGCGGGAGCCAGACTCGGCATTTTTGCTCATATGACCTAGCATGCCAAACTCTAATGCGCCATACTGACTTCCAAAGTTCATATTATCGAGATTGTCGAGCTCTAAGCTATACAGGGCGGGGTTGCTTGGGTCAAATAGCGCATTGAAGTTGAGAGGATCCGATGCTGTAGCACTAGAGAAGGTCCCAAGGTTGTCAAGGCCATGGGTACGCGCGGCATCACTTGTCATTGGGCCTTGAAAAGTTGGCGAAACAGGCGAAGTTTGTACGCCAAAACTCTGAAGCGCTTCGGGTAGTGTCGTGATGGGCGTTTGAGAGCTAGTAGAGAACACAGGGAAGCTGTTGGCAGTTGAAGTAGCATACAGGTTGGAACATTGTACAGATGTCGTATCTGAGAGGCTATTCAAGGTAAGGTTGCCCGTGCTGTTACTTCGTGCAGGCGCAGGCGCAGGCGTCGCATTGCTGGTCGGGTTATAGTTAGGACCAAGGACCGGGCGCAGTGCTTCCGGGGGCGCATCATGAAGATACTTTGCCTTCTTGCGAACGCCGTCTTGACAGGCATCTCCAAGTCCGCGCTTGATACACCTTTGGCAAGGCCGTTCATCACCTAATTACAAATTTAGTCTCATGTGCCAATATATAGATGAAGTCCATGACTCACCACATGTAAGGTGGGCTCTTTGGCAGGCATAACAAGCTCTCCGCGCCTTTTTCCGCCGAGGACGTAGCGGGTCTTTTGGGTCGTATTTCTTTTTTTCTACAGTAGCCGGGGATGGCACCCCAAAAGACGGGGCGGCGTTGGGATTGGCCATGATATTTGGCGTGCTGATGATGGATGATGGCATGGCTGACGTCATAGATGTTGACGCTACAGGCGACAAAACGGCAGGAGCTAAAAGTAGTGATGTTCTGCGGCGGACTTCGACGTCGTCTTTGCCTGAACTAGAGCTAGAGCTTGAGATGGTTTTTCCGTCGGGGAGCCCTGTGGGCATTTCGGTGGCGACTAGCAAGGTCTTATATAAGATGACGCCTGAGGCCGGATTCGAGCGGAAGAGGCGTGTTTTCGATGGCTGCACGAAAAATACTTAACAAGCACATATGTTAGTTAAAGAAGCAAAGAACGAGACCAGAAGTAAGTAGAGTTTTTCTGGTGCAAAAGTTGCTATGGAGGGGCGTGTAGGATAATGAACCACAATCTAGCCGAGCCAACTTGTTCGAGCTTCTGGGCTGAAGTAGAGCTGATAGCTCACAGTTACAAGTTCAGTCGCAAGCCCAGCCAGGAAGCAGACAGGCATACAACTATGTGGAGGGACAATCGCCTGCAGCAACGATAAGGGCGTCCTCTTGCGCGTTTGGCTTTTTGGTGGCTTCGTTTGGGAAGAGATGGAGGTGGCCAGTTGGCGTGCCGGGTCTATCCACCGCTGCTGTGCTCCCAATGATGCTAGCCAATGCCAGCATAGATAGGCGGAAAGTGACTGAGAGGCAGAAGATGGGGGAGAGAGGAGGGGGTGGATACGGCGACGGCTGAGGTCCGGGCTGTCTGATGTCGCAAAGCAACCGAAGAGCCGTCGAGGTGAAAAAGCCAGGTGGGATAGAGGCTTTGATGACCGCACGGTAGTACACTTTAGTCGTGTATTGCAATTGGTCAAGAGTGTAAGCTTGAGAGGCTTGGATACACAAACAAGCCAATATGCAAAAGTCCAGAAAGATTCGGATCGTAGCGCAACTTCAGTGAGTCTATGACGACGGTCTTGAAGAGCCAAATACTTGAAAATAGATATGTAGAGAGGGCGAGAGGGCGAGAGCATGTGAGTATATGAAGGGGAGCACCAACCGTGAATTTATCTTTATGTGTAGATAGCAATTGAAGCTGGGCCCACAAAGACTATTGCAAGCGGCGTATTTTGACGTTCGATGGCCGTACTTGGACGTTGAAGGAGTTTTTCGAATTTGGCTAGGGCAAGTGTAGCCACTATCGTCAGGACAGACGCTTGTATGCAGCAGTCTAAACGTAGCTAGAGCCAAAGAAAAAGATGAAGCCTAGAAGGGCGTTCTAACCGGTACAAACAATTGACGTGACTCGAAGTCTAGACCAGAAAGGATACTAATAGCTACTTAACTGACGGTAGTCAATGCAAGTATATAGAAGCTAGAAACCCGGGCCGAGTATAGAGTAAAGTAAATCAAAGCCGAAGTCGAGATGTAGAGGGCTGGACCTCACTTGGCTAGACACTCTTCACGCAGGCGCAAATTTGTTTCCGAGGAGATACAAGTCGGCGTAGTCGAGATCGAGGACGCCAAGGAAGAGCGGAAACACAGGCCAGCGTCCTGTTTCGACGGGTTTCCTTCCTCTTTACTCTTCTTGTCTTTGGCACTAATGGACAGAATCTTCGTCTGTCCTGGTTCTTCGGAACGCATCGAAAGGACGTCTGAAGGTGGATTAGGGGTCGGTTGTTCGAAGTCGAAGAGATACAAGCAGCTGATAATACTATGTATACAGAAGACGGAAGACGGGAGTCAAAGCCCGCGGTTTCTTGCAAGATGTCCGCAGAAAGTGGCGATAGTAGTGGTGGTGGTGGTCGATCGATGATGAGTTAACGTCTCTGAGGACTCAGATTCGCGCTGTACAAAGGCAGGCAGACGAGCGATGTTTGAGGCGTTCAAAGGACGGGGCGTAAAGATTGTAATAATATAATAGAGATTAAAATTTCATAAATCAATTATTCTCACGATGTTTGTGGCGTCAAAAAGATAATAGATCGTAATGTTGAGTTTTTTAGGGTTGAAATTCAAGAAAATAAAATGATGGCTTTTCTCTACAAAGAGTGCTTGCTTTGATTTAAGTGAGGAATGAACTGAAGGCTGAAAACTCTTCTACCCTTGACAATTTAGTAGTAACTATATATTGGATTTTTTATTTTTTTCTGGGAAGGAACTTGCAGCAAGCTTTATCGGTTGAAGCAATAACCAGAAGAAAAAGAAAGTGAAAGTCAGTGGGCATAATGCGAAATGCACGAAACGCCCGTTCATTCCTTTCTAATCAATGAGATTTCAAGACAGAAAACAAAATAAGAATAAAAGAAGGAACGCTCAGATCGTAGTTCATACTTCGGGCAACTACGAAATGCCAAGGCGCGAGAGGATGAAAGAATCACAGAAAGAATCCAGTTGTACTTGTTTACTTTCTCGGCGATGGCTCGTGATCGAGGGAAGGAAAGAAGGACAAAAGGAGCGCAGGTGGGCTAGATCGTCCAGCCGCCCAATTAGAGATTTTATTTTCATTACGGCATGATATAGACTTCACGGTTTTCTACTTGGATTAGATGCGATGTCATTCGCGGAAGGCGATTATCTATTATTGTTCTATTATCATAATATCAGAAGAATACGGGGCCGTCTACAAGAATTTCAAAGAGAAAGAACCACAAACGGGTCTTTTCCTTTTTTTTTTGTTAGAAGAAATCCTGGCTCAGCGGAGTAGCGGCATTTCTTTAGTTGATCTTTAGTCTGAAGGTTCTTCTGGAAGACGAAAAAAAGGAAAATTCAAAGGAGAGAAAAGTAATCTGAACGAACGAAGTCAGCGCAGGATTTCTGGAGCCTCTGATCTGATATCCAGAAGCATGATACATACCATTTAGTCTACTATCAACGTCTATTATACGCCCAGCTTGGCTATAAGGCGGTGAATTATAACACTCAACGTCACAGTAAGTGTTGGTTGCAGTGAGAGATGGCTGTCAGAGTCATAGAGTCATGTTTACAGGGCTACATATCCTTATTCATGCGCCAAAGTCGTGTCTTCTGTACGCTGTATTTTAAGACAACTGAAATGATAAGAAGAATCCAAGCCTGTCTACATATATTTGAGCACGCGAGCGTTTCTCTATGGAAGCGCACAGTAGCCACCAATCAATTACTACTATATTATGTACACCAATAGACTAGCAGTACGACACCATACACGCTATGTCTTCCCGAATCCTCCTCCTTTTGAACAGCTGCCCCAATCTTCAAATTACCAAAGAGTTAGTTAAAAGTATGCAAAACCGTATATTATGATTTACTATGTACTCATTTGATATTTAAGATATACATACAAGGAGACGTACGTGTCTGTGTCTGCATGTATATCTATCTACCTTTGACTATATGAAATCTGTCTCTCTATTATCTGTCTGATATCAAGAGGCCATTAAGGACGTCATCCCAGAAGGTAACATGCCGCCAAATCAGTTTGCCGATCCCACCAAAGCGCTATTTTCATGGTCCCAGCAACACACAGAACCAAGTGAGCCAGTCAGACAAATCAAGCAACGAAATTGATAGAGTACTAGCTTCGCTAGTCCCTGCCTCTTCAGAGCAAAAAAGACTGTTAGGAATGTAAAATGTACTCAGTACCTATCTTGCATTAGCCCCGGCCCGGTAGGTACGCCGCGCCTGACCGATTACTCGAGGTACCTTGTACCTCAAAGGCAGCAGAAGCAAATCCATTGGTCTGGGCCAAAATGTTGAGGAAGCTTGTTCTTTTTTCCGACTTGTTTTTGTTACTACATACTACTAAGCCTGTCCCAAAGGAACCTGTCTAGCAAGTAGCTTGAAATGACCGGCATCAAGCAAGACCCATATAGCCAGATCCCGGGCTGAAGGAGAAAGAAAGGCCCCGGGTTTTTGGAGAGTTTACTTTCATTACAGAGGTTCTTTCTTTGTGTTAGTTTTCGTAGTCTTCACAGTTGGAGAAAGAGGGGCAATGAGGACAATACCCGTTTGTAGACTGTCGGCAGTAGATGGAATGAGGCTTGGCATCTGGCTGTCTACATATACATACTGTCTTCCTGAAGATTAGCTAACCGTCTATAGCTTTGTTTTGAGATATAATGATACAGATATGTATGTTGATCCTTACGTCCTAGGAAAAAGTGTAAAAAAAGGCTGGAGATATTTCACATTGTTAAGATCTAACCTATCTGTTTTCTTTACTTGTTCTAACTATTAGCCTTTGTCAAAGAGTAATGACGCCAGGGCATTATGATACAGCCTATTATAGAACATAGAGATGTTGCTGAATCTTGTTTTCCAGCGATTGTTCCAGCCTAACAGTGGATCAGATAACAATATTTTTCAAAAAGCCAGTGAAAATTCTGTCCGCACTAAATAACACTAAGGTGTTGAGCTAACCTATCATGTTTTCATGCCTTCTGATACAGCATCTTCCGAAACTCAGCAACTCGACAACAATTAGGAAGAAGATGAAAATCAATAGAAATCAGTATCATGCTGAAAATATGTACTTTTACTTGCATATTCAGTAGCCAGACTTATTATTCGCATGTTAGTTATATCTGTAGTTATATCAGCTGGCTATTGCCGTCAAATGCCCATAGCTCGGACTCGGTGATGGCTTAGCCGAGCCGCCGGTTATCTTTGATTTTTTCTTCTGATACATACTGTTGCTTCTGATTCCGCACGTTGGAGCCTCCGGATGCCGTCGTCGGTTGTACTGCATGGCTTATCATCATGTGTGTATGTATACATGTGTAGTTATATGTGCGTCCTGTGAGCCCTGCTTATTATTTCTTGTTAAGAGCCCCTCTCCCTTTTCCTCTTTTTCTCAATTCTTGGTTTCTGGTTTTGGATGTATCTCTGTATTGTACATGCATACATTACATACACACTTCTGCTTTCTCCGCCATGTTTCCTCTGTGCCTTCTTGCTTTCACCATGTCCCATCCAGGCTTTCCTTGGGCCTTGTTCCTTTCGTATCGTAGCCACCTACAAGGCCCTGTTTGCTCAATATTGCTTTATCCTTTACCTTTATGAACCTTGGCAGCTCATCGGTGAGCTAATGCCGCTGTAACCGTATATCCACAGACGCATTGGCGATAGGGAAAGGCAAGTGGCAGGCAATACTACTGTAGCGGTTGGGTCTGACAGCAATTATAGCATTCTGCTCTGTTCATGCTTCCAGAACAAACATATCGCAGTCCAATCTTCTCTTACTTCACCGTTCTCCATTGTAAGCATGCCGCTTCTAGGTATCCCACGCTAGTAGTTAGACCAATACACCTGTGATGTTCAGTATATCTGTATCTAGCTCTTTAAGCTAGCCATCGATAGTTCATCTTTGTTGTATGCTTGTCACTGTCTATAGTCATTGTATCGTCTATCCTCGTGATTTGTTTGCTGTCAGTCTTTGTTTCGTACTTTATTTGTTGCAACTGCACAAATGAGGGGTGCCTGAGTGTGTGTTATTCATTACAGGGTGCATTATCATAGGGTTACATCACAACCCTATATGAGTTACTTATATCAACAAAGTAACATGGGTTCGGAATACGAACACTAAGCAAAGTCATAGGTTTTCTATCTTTATATTCGGAAGCTAAAGCGGAGAAACAGAATAAATCTTAACTTGCAGGCTTAGCACATGGGCAGTACTAGTACTATAACTGTAAATATCCATATTGCCCATTATGAATTGGTACAGGTCTACCTGTTGTGTGGTATGATTTGGTTTGGCTTCAGCTTCAAGCGTTGGTAGTTGAGTGAGTAACTGTTGTAAAGATGTGTTCGGAAGTTAGAATCCGCAGTGAGACGTAGCATAGCTTCTTTTACACGTCGGTATTGCTCACTTTTGCGTCCTGCTTTCTTTATTGCTCGTCGATGTTCTTCAGTTTTGCGTCGTGATTCCTCCATTGCGCGTTGATTTTCCTCAATTCTGCGTGCTTCCTCTTTTCCGAGTCCAGTTTCCTCTATCTTGTCCTGGCCATCCTTTATTTCGCGATCTACTTCGTCTAATCCGTGTCGAAAGTTGTCCAACACGAGTTTAGTATTTTTCCCTTCGTTGTGTTCTTCAAGTGCCTTACGCCGTAAGTATGCTCCTGTGTCATCTATCATGATTTTGATAGATTCCGATACTGCCATTCCTTCTTCCTCTACTCTACGTCGTAGTTCTACAGCCGCGATTGCAATAGTTGCGATAGTCTGGTCTTTTATGTGTACAGTAGCCTTCTCTCCTTCGACTCGTTCTGCTTCTTTCTCGACTGTAAGGGCTTTCTCCTTATCAGGATCTTCATCGATCTCAGATACATCCTTGTCTGCTGTAAGCTTATCATCGGGCTCTTCTTTGTCATCATGTGGTTGAGCTTTCTGGAATATATAATGGAGATTAGATATACGGTTGGTATGTAATATATCTAAATTTTGGATTACTAACCCGCCATAACTCTGGATGTTCTTCTTCGATATATGATGTATCCTTGATAGCTGATCATTAGTTGGAATATATGTTCTAGATGATGATGTTGGTTGGTATAGAAGTGAAAACTATATTTTTGCTGTACTTAACCTGGATACAAGAGGTGAACGTTAGGCAGCAATGGTCATAATTACAAAGATCATGTATATTATTGTATGGCAACCTATATTCTGCACATGATTAACTAAAAAGTATTTTGTTAACTGCGATATTTGTTTGGGATTTGGGTAAGAACATGATGTTTTTGTTTCTTTTTTCTTTGATATGTACCTAGATATATATAATACAATATATTTGCCTAGAACTATACATAATTTTAAGATTACTTATGATTGCACTATATAGTAAACTAAAAACAAGATCGATACCCTTTCACTTGTAGTGATGATACCACTCTGTTACGCTAGAGAGTGTATGGTTTGATATCAATGAAGAAACTGCCATGGTCTTCGTCAAGATTGATAGGTTTTCTGAGCCGCGTTCGCTGTAGTACAGGTCAAAGATAAAGAGTAGTGCCCTTTTTCAGCAGATGTTTATAGTTAGCTGTAGCAGATGATACAGGATAGATATCAGGCACATGGTGAAAGGGTCAGATATTTCAACATTGATATACATGTATCATCAAGTGCAGAAAAACTATGTAATTCGTAGTGCCGATTAGTAATTTCAAACCCTAACGACCTTTCTTGCCTTTATCACTATATACTAATGCATCTAAGTATATTCAAGACTAGGTTGGTCAAGCTGCACTGTACGCCCAGGCAGTGGCAAGAATATAACATGACCTTCATCAACCTAATAATACATACAGTGTCCACAACTATAGCATCTGTGATGTACCGTTGTTGCAGAAACTGCAAGTCAAGCATCCTGCCCACAGCCTATTAACTTAGCCTATCAAAACTTGGAATGCCCATGCCTGAAAGGTTCTGTAAGACGTACCATGATAGGTGATATTGAGGCAACTTGGCGCATGAATACATCACTATAAATAGTTAATCGTACTGTGAAATAGCCTTTGTGTCTAGACTTGACTATAGGTGCTATGGCTACATCATGTAATACACGTATACAGATATTTGTACAGGTACATTTATCTTTTGTTCAATATGTAATCACCTTGACTAGAATTTGCGAGACTTGACTGTGAAAAAAATAGGAATGACCTAGCTTTGCTACCTACACGCCTTATATTTAAACTCTCATTGCCTTCTTGTATGATTTCTCAAAATTCCTCTAAGCACAAAGGCTCCATAATTTTTGAAGCCATCGATACCCAAAACAGGACATGATTGACGTGAAATGTTACAGTGTTTTTGTGCTGCTGAGTTGGTGGGCTATCTTGAGGTACAGTGAAAAATAGTTATCTCCTTAGCCCCCGTGTAAGACAGCATCTAGTTCTGACCACTCATATTATATGGGCGGTAGGCTACTTTGTTAGCCTTATTCTTGCTTCGGGCTTAGTATGCTATACTAAACGGCAGTATCACGTAACGTGCGATAGGTAGTTGGAATTACAGATTCTGATAGAACTTGGTTTTACTTGAATTTTACAGTGTAGAAGGAAAAAGAAAATCTTATATGAGACCTGTTATAATTGGAGTGTATGGAATTTCTTACTCATGCTACGAAAACAAATCACGTCCAAAACTCTGGCTCACTTACGGATTCTAACACAAGGCTATATAGGAAAGTCCAACAGATCTACAATGCTGAGAGACAATGAAGTCTCAAACTCAAACACTGAGCCAGCTTAATACATGTACCTACCTTAGAAATCATTCTCACTACATCCACATGTGCTTCTACATATTGAATGTGTATACATATGTGCACACGTTGTAGGTTTACATGGAGGTGATTCAGCTTAAGTAGTATTAGTAATATGATATGTCTTTTATTCGGATAGCCTATAGTTTGAATCTATAACAGAGATTTAAAGAAGGGAGCGATCAACAGGTATTTCTGCACCTCGTGAGCATTTACCTATTTCTATCAAGCTTACTGTGACCTGTATGTATAGATATATAAAGCCTTCCAAAGAGTCAGACAACAACTTTCCTCTTCGGTTGTATGTAGTCCACTACTTATTTTGATGAAACGTATACCACTCGGATAGCTGATAATATATAACTATTTATCATCCACTTGACGAGAAGCTGGATACATACATGAGTAACTGTTTAGACGAGCTTGACATTTGATAGCCCTTGTTCTAGCCCAAGCCAAAAGTCACGTTATGCGAGCCCGGTAGTCCTAGGAAGAGCCTTGAATGTCTACAACTGCAGTCATTACATCGTTTTATAGTATTACTAGCTAACTCGAAGGGGGTATTGAACTTTTGTAAACGACAAGAAAAGATATAATGCATGATTATACGACGGTAGAAGAGAATCTATGAAAACTCGTAGTGATAAAGTACGGTACTTTTGACTTAAAATCAGTAGGTCGAAGAAGAGCTGTGACTGTTGATATGATAGGCTTATTATATCTGTATGCTTAATCGCTAACAGCAAAGCGACTCCTACGCCGGATACTCTTTCCGTATTTGAAGAAGATGTATGGGAATGGCATCATGGCGACAGAAAGAAAAGCTAGAAGCGAGCCAGCCCATTGAAATCCCAATCGTTCGAACATCTGGTGACCAAAGAGTGGGAAGATGGCTAGAAGGACGAAAACCAGGTAAGGGTTAGCAAACTATAGTCACGTAGGGTTTTGTATAAGAACCATTGGTATTGAGGCACGGAATTTTGTGATGTCCAGCTCAATCTCGATACCATAGGCGTACAAACAGGAACACAAGTACGGACTAACAGACGGCAGAAGACAAACATGTGCACGGACTGGCTTTATCGACTGATACCAACTTTTGTTTGTGTATAGGTTGAGCTAGATGAATGAAAATAGACTTGAAGATTGAACACCACAGGCCGAGGCCACAAGCGCCAAGTTTCTTCTGCTTCACTTGTGTTGCGAGTTTCTGATGGTGTTCACTATCTGCTTCCAGACTCTTGAACCTCTCTCGAGACAGTAAGACGGATGCGAAGAGGAGGGGTGCGGGCACCAAAGAGTGAGGCGAATAGCATTTTTGGGAAAACGCGGGTAAGAGAGAGAGCGAGAAGTATGATTCCAAGGGTATAGCTGGGCGGCTATATGCAACTGTCGTGTAACGAACATATACGCCGTAGTTTACAGCGTGATAGTAGCTGTGATGAGGGGATGGAGCGTATCAAATGAAGAGGGGCGTGTATAGTAGGGAAAGAACAAAGAGACTTACCGGCAAAACTGCAGCGTACAAACACATTGGCAGCTAAAGCACTGGCGGCGTAGAGTGGATAGGCGTCGACCTGAAAGAGGAGAGAAATCATATGTTAGTCGGATAAAGATATACAGTGGATATCGGCTACTTCAGCTCGTCGTCAACCTGACCATCTGTTCTCATTGAGACAAATACTTTGCAGTAGACCGACACATCGTATCTGCAACATGCGGTTTTTCCCTTTCTGTCTGATTTTCCCTCTCCCTATCCCGTATAGAACAATGGAGGAGGGGAAGTGCGGCAAAATGAAAGAGAAGATACAGGCTAGTGTTCGGCGACGGCGTTCGGTAGGCTGAATTGATATTGCTTAGAGTGTTTGTTGTTGATGGAACTTACAAGGAATGTGAAGATGCCTGTAAAGCACAGTAAGATACTATACGAACACGATACTATTAGTCAATTCGACATTTTTTTTTTCATTTTTTTTTCATTTGCTACACAAAAGACAACACCAACGCCGTGGCTGTATGTCTATCGAGCTAGTGAATTCCTGCATGATGAAAGCTGCATTTGCACTACACAAGACGCAGTCACACAGCATATAGGCGGCCAGTCAGGGAAAGAAAGAGGTAACTTACCCAGCGCCGTAGAAGGCAGAGCCGATGATCGGGATGATCCAATGAACCTCCGCATACGTAGTCCACGCAAACCAGAACAGGCCCGTCGGCACAAAGAAAGCACCGAGAATCGCCGATGGTAGTCGGAACTCGGGCTCGCTACGTCCAGGAATTCCCGTCTCGGCCTCTGCCTTGGCAATCAGATTCTCGCGCACGCGGCGCCATACCGGGTCTAAGAAGCCGGCAAGAATCATACCGATGAGGATGCCGAGGAAGGTAAATCCATTCTGCCATAGAACGAAACCGTGTGTCGCCGTGAAGACCTGCGGGAAGGCACCAAAGAATAGGTAGAGTACACCAAGAATGATGGCTGAGTACACGCAGAGGTTGAGCACCATGAGCTCTAGGAATAGTAGCTGGAATGGCCGGTATAGCGAAATGATGAGTGTTCTAGTGAGGCTCTTGTCCTGCTTTTCGATGTTGGAGATCCAGCGATCATCGCCGGTCTCCTTCCGCAGACGAGCCGCTCGCTGGCGAAGTAGGGCCGGGTCTATGTATAGAGAGATCTGGTAAGTAAACTTTCTACGAATTGAATCTTGGAAGATCAAATATGTTATGTACTTACGGTAAGTTTCGGGTACCTGGAACACGATAAAGAAGAAAAGGGAACCCGCCCAAATCAACATCACATACCAAGTCCAGCGCCAGTAGATGTTATAGTTGATAAAGCCACCGATCAACGGTCCGATAGCCGGGCCCACAAACGGAGCTAGGGAGAAGATCATCATTGGCGCCTGTAGTTCCGTCTTGCTAAACAAATCGCCTACTGTTCCACCAGCCACGGCAAGGAAAGCACTGCCGGAAAAGCCATCGAGGAATCGGGCGACCAGCACCGTCTCGATGTTGTGGCCTACGGCCTCGGGCACTAGAAACACCATGTACATAATCCAGGCGACAATATAGATTGGCCGCCGGCCATAGAACTCTGATAAAGGACTGAGCAACATCGGACCGCAGCTCAGACCCAGAACGAACAAGCTGAGACCAATAGTGGCCACTAGACGCGATATCTGGAACTCCTCAACGATCTGGTCGTAAGTTGAGGTGTAAATGGACGACGCCGCAGTTCTAACGTCAAATGTTAGGATACAGATAGCAGGCAGAGAGTGGGACGTAGTGAGTGCTGATACTTACACACAACAACTGCTCATGGCAATTATGAAGACGATCCACCACTTGCGTAGTCTAGACATGCTCCGAGGATTCTCGGGATCATTGTCGCCGTCTATCCAGACGACGTCAAAGGCTGGATCATAATAACGCGCCTTAGCCTGCTCTTCAACATCTAGATCAGCAGGGAGCTCTCCAACGCTATAACCATTGTTCGAGCGCTCATGGCGCAACGCTAGATTAAGCGATTGTGCGCCCACTGAAGGTCGCCTGGACTTTGGTGGCTTATAGTCATCAGGCTCTGTCTTGACACGGGAAAGAGTGCGAATGGCAGCAAATCCCGCATAGTCGGCATGTGAGTCCTTCCCGGCATCGTCTGATAACCTAGAAGCGGCAGCGAGTTTCTCTGAGACTTCAGTAGCGTGCGGTGCAGATTCTGATGCAGGCTCTACGTCATTAAAGGTAGACGATGAAGAAGACGGTGTGTAAGAGTGTTCTGCGGACTCGAGTGTTGTCCGCGACTGCTTCTCTGGTGGTTGTGAATCCATGATGGATATATATTACTATAGTGAATACTGTATCTGATATAGTGGGACTTGAGATGTCTTTGAAGGATATTGTCGTACAACGGTAGAGATTTCAAAATGGGAATCTAGTTCTGATAAGATAATGATATCAAGAAACAGTTCTAGTTAGGAGAGATGATGTAAGTGTCGGTAGTGGCGATGCTAAGGATGATATCTCAATAGTGGAGAGAAACAAACACGATAATGTATGTGGTAAGAATACAATATAAGTAGAAGAGATAGGTGATGATCTTGGAGAACAAAACAAACTATACAAAAGCTCTCCAAACTTCATCGGGGCTATGAGTCTCATTTGTATTTTCATGGCCACGACCCGGCAAATACCCTGTTTTGGGACGATCTCGTTGTACGGGAGAAAACGGCAACTACAAGCCCGCTACATAGCCCATGACGCGATTCCCACATATTAAGAAAAATCACTATAACAAAGAGTAGAAAATTAGACCAAGATCGTCTCGACCCGGTTGTCTGATCCTTCTCTCTGGGAACCAAGTACTTACTGAATGGTTCCGGTCTCTGCCCCGGTTTTCCCATTCTAATTTCGTTGTTTATAGTAGTTAGTCGACCTAAACAGAAAATATTGGGCTAAAAAAACAAGATGATAATTATCGAGGTCTGCCCACTTGCCCGATCTAGACAGCGCTGACACATGGCAACTGCCAGTTTGTCTTCCCACTTTTAACGACGTAGTGGTGCCTAAACAGCCCATCGGCGGCTTGATGAGCCTCAATTTTATTTCTAGTCAGTCGGTTTCTTCAGCTATTTTAGCAGGCTAGGTTAAAGATGGACGAACGTGTTAGTATTGTAACAGAATTAAGCCATTCTGTGGTCACAGCACCGGCAGTTGTCATAGGTCTAGTACAGCAATGTCGTTTATACCAGCCCACGCTGCCAGTTCCGTTCCTACTAATACGTTGGAGATTCCTTTGCAGGTGTCAAGTTTAAGCCACAGTCGGACAACTCTAGCCAAAAGCGTGACAAAAGAAGATACCTATCATCCAAATCAAATCACCCTTCTTCCCGATTTCGCAACTTGCCCTTAGCGAATGTTGACCTAGCAAAGCTCTTAGTATAGCCGCTAAGTAGCGCCTTCTCTATCATGACTCCTACAATCATGATTGAACTCCGGTTTTGTGTTCTTTATCGTCTTTCCCCTTCTCATATCTTATATCTGAGGGCTCTATGTAACAATTTATATCTGTATGTATACCCGGCCCGATGACTATCTTTGATTTGTTAGGCGCTCATCGTCATTTTCCACGGCATTGTCTCAGCCAAGACGTTAAATTTCCTATATCAACAAGACCAGGAAATGTCTCTCTTGGCCCCCCCCCNNCCCCCCCCTGATCGTTATCCCCAATTTTGCTCGGTCGCTCACCGTACTTGAACAGGATCCTGCCTTTCAAAATTGCGCTCTAGGTTCTTGCTCCCCTTATGTGTAAACTCATATTGAGCTTGCTAAGTCGGGGCATTGTTACTCACCTAAATTCGGGCCTTTGCGTAATACATCCGCCGGTCGCCGGTTCACTGTGCCTCCACCTATAACAGGGTTCAACATAAACTTTAAGTGTACTTCTAGCCCGGGATTATGTTTCGAGGTTTTGTTTGTTGTGGGTTTTCCCTCTTTATTTTCTTCATCAACCCCGGCTTCCTTGCCATTGTTCCATCCGTCGGCAAAAGATAAAGCGTTGTTGGTCCTTTGGGGGACTACATAGTAATAGAGCCGTCAAAGCACAACCTCAAACAAAGTGAAATCAACTAATATACGCGGACAATGGTATAGAAGAAAATCAATCGGGTTGGCAACTGTAAGCGCCCTGCGAATACGGAACTGCAATTACACTATCGCAATCTGTCATGAGAGCTAGATCGTGCTCTAATCCGATATTGCCCCTAATATCAGGCTATATCTTGCGCTCACCACATAACCTGTTTTGCCCACTATGCTATAAAGCGGCTCAGCAAAGGAGGCCCCCCACCCTGTCTAGGAAACTAAACAGGGCGTCAGTGTCTACAAATATTGATCAGTTGTCTAGCATCACGCAAGCCTAAGCTTGAGCTTCTGAATTTTTCTCTCGTGTCGTATAAATCGTAGTAATGATTTCTATCCACAACATAGAGCCATGGGGCCCAAGCAATAATAGTATGAAAAAGCTTCGCTCATGTTATATGCTGCGTGTAGTTATCTCTACTATGATCTGACGTGATGATATTTCATCAATGGGCCGCTATTCTACAACCTAAGGGATATCATTATTGAATAAACTACGCAGCAAGTATCACCAGTTTATCAAGTTTCTTGTTGTACAGCCAAGCAAAAATAATTTATCATTATTATCTAGAAAATTCCAGAACCTCCTAGCAAAATTAACAAGGCCATATGACGTGATTTTTGCACCTATGTGCATACATATGTGTCTCTGTATGTCTCGGCAATCGGCTCATACCAAATTCTTACTCCAGAAATGGTATCTACGCTACAATTGAAACGTTTTCTGACTTCTTTTCTCGGACCTACTAATAACGCTGATATCCATCTGTTATGATACCTAAATCAATTTTATGTATCTAAACCTACTCGATAAGGGTTGGTAAAGACGAGTATGATATTAAAACATAACTCTCAAGTACTGAGCCCATTACTTCATCATCATAGATTGTTCCTTAAAATGTCATATAACATAGATAAAACAGATAGTCAGGTCAATGCTATTCAAGGTCTAACCATTGACCTTTTTCTAGTTTGGAAGATAAGTGGAAACAAGAAGATGCGTAAAATAAACTAGTGATTGGAAGACAAACCAAGACGCTTATCTATTATGCTACATTCATGTCTATAGATATATCTGTATGTATCAAGAAATCTTCGGGCTGTCAGTAACAAAACCTTCTCTTCTATCAGGTAATGACTTAGGAGTACTTAACTAGCTCTTAGCTCTCTTCCGAGAAAGGATATCCATCATAAATTCAAAATTGATAACTGCACTGCTCTTAGACGATAGAATATTGGTTGATTTATGAGTTTGAAAACATTAATTCGTATCAGCTAGTTATGGTTACGAGGGCAGTTCAGGTTATTGTATCTATTTTATATTTGAGGGTTAAAGGCATAACCATAACCCTATGGTCATGAACTGGTACATTCATATATATGCTGCGTGATTATGTACCGAAAAGTATAGTCTATATTGTGTGCGCTGGCTAGCCGAATAGCCGTGAGATCATGATATATATGAAAAAGAAACTCCGGCGATAATATGTCCGATCGAAACGAAACAAAAAAAAAAAATACCGATGACATGATTCTAGACCTTGTATTGAAAAAGGAGGTCATTTGTACGTAATAAAGATACGACCTAGTAAGTCTCCTCTAGGCCCGGATACGTACGGGGTAGGTCATCACAGTTGAAGTCACGATCATATGCCTTAGCCGGCATGACCCCAGCCTCCAAGCCGGCTTGATAGCTCCACTGCGGCGCCGACTCGGTTTTCCATGTCCAATACCACCAGCCCCACCCCTTTTCAAAGCTATACATCTGCGCTGAGGCGAATTCTAGCAAGAAAGTCTTGTATGCATCGCTCCATTCGCTAGCATCGGCATTGGCACTGTCGCAACTACAAGATGAGTCTTCTGTCGGGCAGCGCGGCGTCGTGATTGATGTGCTTTTGTCTCCCGTGTTGTAGGTGCCTTCCCAACGATTGCCCCAGTTGACGTTGGTAAGGTACTTGGCGCAGTCCGTATCGGCTTGCGACCACTCGGCAAACATGGTTGGCCCGAAGCCGGTAGTGGTGTCCATGCTTGCCTCGGCCTGCTCTGTCCAGCCGTTGCAGGCGTACGTGACCTTTTGCGAGTGATTATAGACAATCTGGTTGGTGTTGAAGATGACATACTGGTGTACGTCGAGCACGAGGTTATCTCCATAGCCCGTCATCTCGCCTTGCCAATTTTCCAGGCCCATGAAGCCGTCTCCAAAGACCACGGCGGCTTCTAACCCGTTGGCACGCACGTTCTTGTAGGCTGTCTCTGTCCAGTTCATGACGCTGGTGGTGTCGAGAGATGTCATCTTGGGCTCGTTACATAGTCCGTAGAAGGCCACGAGGTTCTTGTAGCGGTCTTGCGCGAAGAATTTGGATAGACGATCGTGAACATCGAGAGAGCGTTGCGCGTTAGTGGCACCATTGGTTCCATTTAGCCAGCCGATGGCGCCTTGCCGGCCACTGTGATTCCAACCATTTTGGCTACCTGGTAGCGCATGAAGATCGAGGTTCACCCGAAGACCGTACTTGCGTGCCCATTCCATTCCTCGTAGAAGATAGCGCCAAGATGTGCGGTATAGATACGGGTCGTTATCGTAGAGTTGGACAGCCCAGTATGAGTAGGGAATGCGGACATGATCTAGGCCGGCATCCGCCATGGCCTTGAAGTCTGCTTCAGTGATAAATTCAGCGTAATGCTTTTCTAGTGTCGACTTAAGGGATCCACCAAGCTTAACCGAGAGCGAGTATTCGTCAATGATGTTGTAGGCAGATGCGTAGTTGAAGAGCGACGGGACAATGAACGGCTCGAGGGAAAGCCAGCCTCCAATGTTGACACCGCGAGCAGGACGAGATGTATAGTTTCCCCAGTCTTCGTTCAGCGCGGGCACTTTGCTATTGGCTTGTGCAGAATCATCCCATGTAGAGTTGAGGCCGATGATAGGCAAGTCACCAACAGTAACATTGGTGTAGGTCATGTTGAAGTCGGTGGTATCGTACCATGACCACGGGTCCATATCGGTATTGCGTTCGCCGATAGGAACTTGGTTGCGGGCGCTCGAAGATGAGGACGACGAGCTACTTGGTGAAGATTTAGAGCTCTTTTTACTGGCAACCACTGCAACGACGATGATTATGACTAAAAGGATGATAGAGATAATTCCAATGATAACTAGGAGTGGGTTAATGCCGATCCCAGCAGAGGATATAGACTGGATGGTACTTACTAAGGCGTTTCTTTGTGAACCAGGTCTTCGAGAACAATGGTTTGCCTTTCTCCCGCTCTTTGCGCTGAGCTTCCTGATACATCTTCTCTGGCCATTCAGTATATGCGGGGTCAGCGCCACCCCGGAGATACTCCAAAGCATTACCCTCCTCCATATATGCGCCACTGACGACGCGACGCTTCATGCCAGAGCCGGAGCCTGGATCATTGAGGGATCGCCTTACGCCGATATCACCCAACAACGGCTGTGATACTTGCTGTGACCTGGATTTACTCCGCTCATGTCCGCGGGTCTTTTTATGTGCTATATTGTCTGCCACAACTGCAGCAGCTCCCCCTACGGCACCGGCTGCGGCGACGGCTTTTGTTCTCGAAGGCCGATGCCGTGACTTGTCCCGCGGCCGAGATCGGTGCTTTTCGCGCTGTGGAACCTCCCCATAGCCTCCATCAGAATCGGTATCTAGCTCCAAGGCAGCTGCAGGCCGGGACGTACCGCGTATGCGCTCTCGATACTGCTCACGATCCCGCTCCGATTGTTCTCGTGTGCGATCTCGACTTTGTCTTGCGTCAGAGGTTGTAGCTGCTGCTGCCACTGCCTTTGCCGCTTTACCTCGGGATTCTCGATCTGCGGGCCGGGAGGAACGCCGCCGGGATTCACGGTCAGGATCAGACGAGGTTTCTCGCTTCCGTTGGCGCTCACGGCGGCGCTTTTGGCGCTCTCTTTCGCTTTCACTTATATCATGGTCCGTTTCTCGGTCGGTTCTGGTGCCCGATTCGTTGCGGGCTCGGCTACGGTGACGGCTGCTAGATTTCAGAGCTTCTCGTTCGCTGTCGTTTCCCCTTTCGCGATGGCGACGGCTTTCCTTAGCCATATCTGGCTGGAATTTAATGGAAGAAAAATAGAACGAATGGGTAAAATGTAGAAAGAAAAGAGAAGCAGCAGAGAAAAAAAAGAACAAAGAACATGCCAATATCCCTTAGATTGTGAATCTCATAGCAGGAAAACTGAATTGGCAAAAAGCAAGTTCAAAAAGATCGTGAAAGTCTTGAAAATCGTAGGCTTAATATTATGAGTGGAGTCAAAGGCCAAATCCATCTGATCAAATTGACGCCCGGCGCCAAAAATCGTAATAGCCATGACGACGCCCTCGTTACATTGGTCCTTGCGGACAAGTAGCAAGCTGTAATTGCCCTTGTTCATATTTTTCACTGACTGTTCCTCATCTCAATAACTCAATTCAAAGGCCAAGGAAATAGCAGATAAATGCATGTGCCTGCGCCTACCCAGCTAGGACAGACGCCCTTGTTGCTGTTTCCACTCGACTCTGGCCATCTTTCCTTTTTGAGCGAAAGAGATGATAAGATTTGTTGGCAGGGCAACAGCGTCTAATTATGCACATTGTGCATTGTGCATATAAATGCACAAAACAGAACAGCTCTTACACAATCCGCTTTTCTATCGGGGTAGCTGCCTTCGGCACAAAAAACCCACGAGGCCGCCGCAAGCCGTCATTATGTATATTTGTTCGTCAAGTCTCTGTTTGGCTATCGCTTCTCCAAGATCTACAAATATAGCCTACCGCTATCTTGATAGAGCCGAAAAGTTTCCCCGAACTAGTTCTTCAGTGCCTAAAGGAGACGCTGCTTGTATCTTTGTCTTTCCTTGACTGTAACCATGTGCAAAGTCCGTCTTTTGTAAATTATTGTCCATTTCCCTCGTCCATCAAAATCACAGTTGTGGGTTTATCCAACACTATTGTCTTCAAATGCCGGTTCTCGCGATGTCTAGCCCTTGGAGATCATTTAGTGGTATAGGCCGTTTTATCACACGAAAAAGCACGCCGTGTGCCAAACTTCACCGTTTATATTCCACACACCCGCAAAACGCACGCTTAAACCTACCGATAGACTATAATGCGACGCCACTTCTAGCCCACCATTCCCAAACAGCGTTAGGAAATCCCGAGCTCTCTGCTGAAGTGCGCGGCGGACCGACTCAACGAATGAATCTCTTTCAGGCTATCAATGACGCGCTGTCAACGGCACTCTCGGAAGACGAGCGGGTGATGATATTTGGTGAAGACGTCGCTTTTGGTGGTGTATTTCGCTGTACTATGAGGCTTGCCGATACATACGGTAGTCACCGTGTTTTCAACACGCCACTATGTGAGCAGGGTATCATGGGCTTTGCCATCGGCGTAGCTGCTGAGGGCCTGCGCCCCATTGCCGAGATTCAGTTTGCCGATTATGTGTACCCGGCCTTTGACCAGCTCGTCAACGAGGCTGCCAAGTTTCGCTATCGTGATGGCGCCTGTGGGCGTAATGTCGGCGGCTTGACGGTTCGTATGCCGTGCGGTGGTGTTGGCCATGGTGCAATGTATCACTCTCAGTCACCCGAGTCCCTCTTTACGCATATTCCGGGTCTTCGTGTTGTGTTACCGCGATCTCCCATCCAAGCCAAGGGCCTACTTCTTAGTGCCATCCGCAGCAACGATCCCATTGTGTTCATGGAGCCCAAGATCTTGTACCGAGCGGCCGTGGAGCAAGTTCCCATCAAACCGTACACTCTTCCGCTATCCAAGGCAGAGATTATCAAGGCTGGCAAAGACGTCACGGTAGTGTCATATGGTCAACCACTATACAACTGCTGGGCCGCTATCGAACGAGCAGAAAAGGATCTCGGTATCACTGTCGAGTTGATCGATCTGCGAACTGTATATCCTTGGGATCGTGAAACCGTGTTTGCCAGTGTACGCAAAACTGGTCGCAGCATAATCGTTCACGAGTCTATGGTGAATGCTGGTGTAGGAGCCGAAGTCGCCGCGTCAATCCAGGAAGACGGAGAAACGTTTATCAGACTAGAATCCCCAGTTCAAAGAGTCGCTGGATGGAGCATTCATCCAGGTCTCCTATACGAAAAGCTCAACATTCCTGATGTTGCAAGTACGTACCTTTATCTATGTATATCACCCACATACAAAAAATCAGCAAGCTAACCCTTAGTAGGAATCTACGATAGCATCAAGAAGGCAGTTACAAGCTACTAGGAACGATAGTCACAGACAGAGACTGTTTATAGCACAGATATGAGTGCATAGAATCATATAATCCTAGAATATATACACATCAATATAAAGTTTTATCAGACAAGCTACCCAAAATCACTATAAGTCGCTGTAAGTGAAGAAGCCATCGTTCTAATAATAGTGAGATACATTCTCTTAGGCGGTCAGCCCCGGCAAAAGCAAAGTACCCATCTATTACCCGAGCTCCAAGCTAGGTCACCGCTTGTGGGGCCTAAAGTAACTGCCCCGCCTCCACTCCTGAACCTTGACACTTTTGGGATCTGGAAGGAGGGAGATCTGAAGCTTTGCACCAAAAAGTCAAGTTTGTTCTTGTTCTTAACCAAACGCCTAGTAAAATCCAGGAGACCTCGACACATTTCTTAGGACCAACACTGTCCGATTGACCGACTCTTTCGCTAGTTTTCCTTTCTCTAAACTGCGATTCGACCTTGGCTTTATCATCTGCCAAATATCAGTCATGTCTGCCCTCGAGATTGTCTCTGATTTCGTGGCCGGCGCGCCCCCAGGCCAGGTGAGAGCTTCCACTGTTCCCTTAGCCCTTCTTTCCCTACTGCCGTTGCCAGCGCTTTCTTGATATCACTACTGCTACTTTGTGGATCTCTCTTGGTGCACAGCTTAGCTCCATAGCCTTCTTCGAGAGGCTGTCGCAAACTCTCTGTCGGCCAGTAACGCCTTACGACAAAAGCGCTCGATGTCGCGCTTCTTTTCTATTTCAATGAATCGTCTTGCTAACATGATGCGCACAGCTTGCCGATGTTGTCGCTGGTTAGTTGATACCCGTTGCGGAACGATTGCCGATCTATCCGCCCTTTCTTCACGACAAGATCCAGTACGCTCACATACTTGCGAACCCGACAGATATTAGAGCCCTAATGCCCGGCACCAACCTCGATTCTAAGCTTGGTCTTGCTTTCCAGCAGTACCATGAGGAGCAGTTTACTACTGTGAGACTGCCTGGTGGCGCTCAACCTGTATGTAACAGCCTTGCTAGCCTACAAGCACACTCTGTAGAAACAGGCACATATATACTAGTCGATGCTATCGGGCGTGTGTGTGTGTGTGTGTGCTTATTGAATACTAACTTAAAATTTGGGCTTAGATTGTCATTAGCTCACACAACGTTGCCGAAGAAGGCCGCTACTACGACAGTGAAAACTCGGTCAGTTTTGCTTTCGATCATGCTACGCAAAAGGCTAGTGCTGTTCAGAGCTATGTTGTCGATAGTCACAACATCGACTTGATGTAAGTCACTGTTTATAATGATTAGGCTCTTAGACTAGGGATGGAAATCTAACAATTTTGACAATCAAGCAAATCAACCATCAAGAGCCTACGTACTTATGTCACTGAGCACTTCCACGATGCTTCATTTGGTGTCTATCCCACCGAAAATGACACCAAAGTCGCAGTCATCATTGTAGCTAGCAAGTACAGCCCTAACAACTTCTGGTACGTCATTCTATCACCTAAACCTGATCAAGTTGCAAGTCTTTTAACTTACAGTAATAGGTCTGGACGCTGGAGATCACTATACATATACGACCCTGTAACTCATAACGTCGAAGGCTCAATCAAGGTTGACGTACACTACTACGAAGACGGCAATGTTCGCCTGATAACTAACAAGTCAGTGACTGGCATCAACATCTCATCGGGTACCGGCGCTGGCCTAGCCAAGGAGATCTCCACTGCCGAGAAGAAGTACCAAGACGAACTGAACCGCGGCTTCACTGGTCTCAGTGAAGGTGCCTTCAAGGGCCTACGCAGACAGCTACCCGTGACACGGCAGAAAATTGAGTGGGACAAGGTCACTAGCTACCGGTTAGGTCAGGATATTGGCGGAGGTGGCGCTAGACGGTAGAAAGACTCTTTCCAATACTCTTTTGCGTCATTAGTAGTATATACGTATAATACGGTGTGGCCCTCGGCCTATCAATCACTTGACGTGGTTGGGAATGTTAGTAGTTTGTATGTAGCGGAACAGCACACCTAATTATCATTCTTACTTCTTTTTTCATTTTTCATATTTCCATTTGATCTACCTGTGAGCTCTAAGTTTCAAGATATATTCTTTTGTGGAATTATTGATTGTTATGAAAAGAACCCCTTGAATTCTGTATCATAAACAGATCATTGTATTCTGTTTCAAGAAACGAGGGTTAAGATTGAGCTATACATTGGGGTTAGACAATGTTCGAGTCGGGTAGGTTTTGTGCAATTCTGGTACAGAGATGTATAGAATATGGACACATTACCAACTACGAGTAGATGAATATGTACATAGCATCCAACCCTGTAAAAAATCCCTCTTGATCGTATGGCTGTATGACTTTAGTTGGAGGAAAGCCCTTAGCTCTTATTTTTGGGATCTTAGTGGGGTCTGCATTGGCCAATGGTAACTTACATCAAAGTCAAATGGATATTTGTTGATTGGCTAGAGAGTTGTAGGAGAAAGGTAAGCGGACTTGTTTTCTTGGACTTTTGCCTATGATACCACGCAGCAAAAAAAAAACTGCCGAATTTTTGGTGACATGTGTTGGGAAAAAGTCAAAGCTGGGGCTAGCGACAGGGGGTGAAATGAGTCTAAGTGGGAAATATTAGTGGTAAAAGCTCGTTGGTAATAGACGATCGTTAATAGATAGGAGGAGAAGGGTAGTTAGAAACGAAGAATAATGGACATAAAAGAGTTTCAAATTTGTAGCCGTTATACTTCGATATCTGATAGATGTAGGTTGCCGTTTTTTGCTTATGTTGGCCGATATTTTGACGTAGTTAGGTATACATGTAACTATGGGTAACTATAACTAGTTATGTACTTATCAGTTTCTGTATGATATTGTTTGCCAACATCTGACTTTGACATTTCGGACTACCAGCGTACCACAAAGATATAACTCCGGAGCCTTATAGTATCTATTATGAGTTTTCATAGTGGGCGTGTATAACTCACAACTGTGTGAGAAGGGTTGGCAGCAGGGATTGAGATTATATAGGTTTCTTATGGATATATGTAGGCTTGCACTTTTTGCATTGTGCTTCTTCAAGGCCTACATGTAGTGGTAGAACACAATCATGATAGCAGAACTAGTAGCATAAAGCACCCGTTATCAAAAGCATTGTATCGGCGTTATAGAACAATATGATCTGCATTGGCGGGCTTTATTAAGTTTTCCATAGAGGAAACTCCACCGGGTAACCCCCAAAAATCAAGCCAATCCTAAGCCGTCAAGTTCTTTCCCGTTTCCTTCGTCCGTCCATCCTTTCTTTTTCTTAATCTTCTTTGTTCCTTTTTTCTCTTCTTCTCCTTCTTTTTTTATTCTTAATACTTGTTCAACCCCAGCCAACCTCCCTCCGTCTTCTCGATTGACTTTTTTTCTCTTGGTACTAAGATCTCAGTCGTCTTTTTATTTAATCCATTTCGTCTTATTTCTTTTTCATCCAACACACGTTCTCCATAACCAAATCACCCAAGATGTCTGAGGTCACCGAGCTTACTTTCCAGGATATTGCCGAGCACAACACCAGAAATGACCTGTGGATGGTAATTGACGGCAAAGTCTACGACTGCTCCAAGTTCGTCGATGAGCACCCGTAAGTCTCTAGATAAGCTTTTTGATATTTGTACTACAAAAAGGCATCTATATGATAAGCCGTTGGGAACACCGTGATACATACCGTCGCTTTGCGTGATCTGGCGGCGTAATATACGTGTCCACTATTGCTTTTTGTAGGCTTTGTTCTTCTTTTCCATTCTTACTAACAGGACCTAGTGGTGGTGAGGAGGTTCTGCTCGATGTCGGCGGTCAAGATGCCACCGAGGCCTTTGACGATGTGGGCCACAGTGATGAAGCTCGCGAGTCTCTGGACGTGATGTTCGTCGGTAACCTCAAGCGCGAGGTAAGCCTATATCAACTACTATATACTACACATACAAGCACTAACATATGTTCTTTCTCCTTTTTTTTCTAGCCCGGTGATGCTGACAAGAAGAAGACCGTCGCTTCTACCTCTGGCTCCTCTACCGATCCCAGCCTGGGTGTCGGCATGTACTTCGTCGTCCTTATCGTCGGTGCTGCTGCCTACTACTACTTCAACTTCCTCGAGGCTCAGAAGCAAAGTGCTGGTGAGGCTTGAAGAAGTTTAGTTTCTGCGCATACATCCTAACCTGCAAATCGATCCGAATCGAATCCCCTTATCTGATATACTGAGCCTGCATAGAAGTTGCAATCGAACCTTTACGCCATCGATCGCATACGATAATTTTCTCCCGTTTTTCCTTTTCTTTTTTTCTTATTTTTTACCACCGATAGACGTACCTTCTTCAAGGCTTCTTTTTACTCCTCCCCCTTTTTCACGACAAACCGCCTCAAAAATGCCATCACGATTTGGAATACCAAACTTCTTTTTTTCTTCTTTTTTCCCTCTTTTCTAGGATTTCAAGCTAGGGCATGTGAAGGACCTCTTTTTTAGTCAGGGGACTGACTACTCTTAGACAAACCTATCCAGTTTTTGCACGTTGTTTTCAAGGGTCGGGGGATCGGACGATAATCAGTCTAGGTAGACTGACAGAGTGTCCATTCCAAAGCTTCGCAGAATCGCGTTCTTGCAGAACCAGACACCACAGCGCTTCCAATTCCTTTTTTCCTTGTTTTTTTCTTCGCAAACAAATTTCTTTCACCACTACATCTTTTATTAGTTTTTTTCTTCTTTTTTTCTGGGCAGCTTGGGGGAATCAGCATGCCGACACGATCATTACAGATTGGACTCTTTGGAAATCCGAAAAAGGCCTATTTGGACAGAACAACAGGGAACATAATAATCGGACTCTGTTTCTGATTGGAAAAAGTTGGGAAGACCGCATCAAAAGGGGGGTGATAGACAGCCCGGTCTCTGGTTTTTTTCTCTTGTAGTAGCTTTTGAAGTACACGTATCTTCTTTTTCTTTTCTATGTACATCATTTTGAGCCACATATCTTTGATTTGATAATCGAAACATTACATCCAATCTGATTCTGTTTATCATGTATTCGCTTTCTTGTTCGTGTTCGGTTATGTATCTGAATCATGTCAATGTGGAGATTGCACTAGGTGGTAGGATTTGTTGAGAAGGTTAAGGTATATATACATGTATGATATATGTGTAACGGTCAAGATGTACAGACGTGTAGACGACAACTTGAAAGTCTTGATATATGGCAGCAAACTGCATCAGTGAATTAGTCACATAGTATACATAGAGTTTTATCTGTGCTCTCAAAGCTCAAGCTAAGAACTTTCTGCTAACTCATGATTGTCAATGCCAATTGACGTTGAATTTGTCCTTGGCAATACGCCACAGCCTGTAAGTGTGGCGTTTGAAATATTTCAGTATGGCGTAATCAGAACAAAGACACTAGGCAGGTTTCGGATTTACATATTGTTTTCTTTGCCTTAAAAGCAGCAAAGCTACTTAAACATATTATACAGTAAACAGCAGGCTGTGCTCTTTTGATCTTTTTTTGCAACCCACATTCCCTCCCCATTGATGATTTCAAATTGGCATATCTATCAACTGGCTTGATTGAATTTCGTAATTTTTCGAGTTGTGCTCATAATCAAGCAAAACCTCGAAATTCCACGATAAAAGCTGCGCTGCTTTAATCGTATTGCTACAACTCCTTGAGTACTGTACTTATCTGTGGCAAATCCACTCGCCATCCTCGATCGCTTTGTCCCAAAACTGATACGATATCACGAAGCCGACGATACCCTAAATATTCCATCTCACGGGAAACGACCTAGGAGAGCGATCAATCCGACGAGACCAATACAGTTCTGCGAGGTAGAAATTGCCGACCATGCCATCTACATACGTCCCTCGCGCCAACAAAAGCGCTTTGGGAAGCAACACCATTGATGCTGCTTCTAAGCTTGGCAAGCCTCCCAAGAATTTACAAGCTGCGCGCGCGGTTTCTCCAGCGCCATCCAATGCTTCTATTGCTAGCTCAGGCACGCCGACTAAGCGCAAGCGCGAAGCGCAGCACATTGTGTACTCGCAGCCGGAAAACACCGGCTTCGGTGAAGATATCCTGACACAAATGACCTTTGTCGTCACATTACTGAAGAAAAAGGATGATCAATTATCAGCCAAGGATATTCTAGGCTATCTTTCCCTCAACCGGTTCAGCGAGGCACACCAAAAGGAGCTTGTCAATACAATGCGTAGACATCCGCGCATTGAGTTCATCCCTGACCCTAAACTGAGCGTACAAACGTGGCAGAGCGGAAAGTATATCCACCGTCCACTGATTCCCGGTGTGAAAGACAAGATCTCTCTGTTGCAGTACCTGCAGAAGCGCACCGATGCGCAAGGCGTTAAAGTCAGCGAACTCAAAGACGGTTGGGAGAAGTGCGAGCCCGAGTTGACTGAGCTTGAGCAGGAACATAAAATCCTGGTATGCCGTACCAAGAAAGACAGTATGCCGCGCCATGTTTTCTTAGACGATGCCTCGCTGTTCCACAAGATCGACCCGGACTTTCAGAAGATGTGGTTGTCTACTCCCATTCCTAAAGTTGACGAGCTGCCGCGAAAGTTGACGAGTGTCGGTCAGAAACCTACCAGTGACGACCCGTCTTTGATCAAGGCGGTTGCGCCCAAGGGCAAGGCGCAGAAAAAGAGAGCGGTGCGCAAAGTTGGCAAGGCTACGAACGAACACATGGAGGCTCTGTTGCGTGAGAACGGTCGTTCATTGCCGGGTATGCCATCCGTTAACCCTCCTAATGGCCATAAGAAGTAGATATCATCTTCACATATCTACTTTCGAGTCTATCTTGTTAGATAACAGGTGACCATCTAGAGTTGGATCTGTCACTCTCACTGAACTTGATTCACTATTATCGATAACTATTGTTCATACATGGTTATATTAGAGGAAGTTGAGGGTCTTCTTACAACATTTTTTTAATTGAACAAGAGGCTACCTACTCAGCCTTTCTTCTTCCCTATTGTCCTCTCTTCTTGCTATGCTCCATTTTCCTTCTTTTTCCTTAAAACATATACACACAACATTTATACTAGTCATCTGGCGGCGTTGTCTTATCTCTTCCCCCTATACTTTGTTTCTACTTTCTTAGTGCTGGCAAGCTTATCGTATTATTAGTTTTTCATTTTGTTTCTGTTGCAGGCGTTGTTGTTTTTCGTGGGGTTAGAATATTAATTTTCCGGGTAGATATAATATCGGCAATACAACACATAAAATATGCATTACAATGCATGAGACAATAGAGTTGATCTCCGGATATGCCTTCGAAACGTTGGAGTGCCGTGCTTACCAAGTCCTCAGAGGTAGAAGCAGCATGTTCTAATAGTATAGAAGCCCTCTTTCATCTTAAACGCCCATGGGACGATCGAGTTGTAGCAGGCGGGTCTCTATGCTTTGATTCTCATCAACCACGATACGTTCGAACAACTTCATAAACATCTCTGGTTCCTGATATCCACCAATTTGGTATCGGCGCTGGACGAAGAAAGAGGGAATAGCCGAGAGTCCTTCTACGGTACGGGCTTCTGTGGCATCTTGATCCACGGACTCCGTAAGAGCTGTATCAGCGAGAAGGGCATGTATGAAAGCCTCGGCGTCTTCCTGCGTGTATTTCTCACTGTTGACCTCTTCTTTGACATTTTGGCGTGGGTCTGCGCAGTTGGGAGTGACGGTAGTAGCGGATCTAGCATTATCCAGAGCAGGAGTGGAAGTTGGATCAGAAGGTTTTGAGGTATCAGGCACATGACCGGAAGTCAACGTAGAAGCCTGTGAGGCATTACGCTGCTGGCATGCTCTGTGTTCACGAAGATATTCTGGTAACTCGTCAATCAAGCCACTCTCTAGTGCGACACGGCCGAGGAAGGCCGGGTCACTGATGTCCTCGCCACCCTGGAAATGACCTTGGAATAGAGCGGTGATGATGCGGTCTTGAATAATCGAGGTAATGTTTCTGCGGCCGCGGATACGGAGCGCAGCGGCACTTAGAATATGGGCGCGGCGAGAATTGCCGGTTGTGCCTTTGATGTCTAAATGGATACCAGCAGCACGAGAAGCGGTAGTGATGCGCGTCATTGTAGCTTCCTGGTTAGAGCTGAGGGTGTAAATTTGTCCCTTGTTGTAGCCTGCATTTCAGTTTCATTGGTTAGTTTCTCGACTATCCGACGCATTTTTTTGTGTACCATTCAATATTGGAACATGATGGGCGATAAAGGGTGGAATAACAATGATGTGAGCAATGCAAGATAGTAAGCCTATTACGACTATAATTTATCGGACGCTACGCTGTAATGCTAAGCGATTACTGAAGGAAGAAACGATCTGCATGACGTTCTGTGTTTTGAAAACTTCGAGCTGTGCGATGCTATAGGTGATAATAGCTGAATGGGGAGTAGCTAAAAGGTGTAATCCAAAGACAGGATTAAGCTGGACTGGAGAAGGATATGGGGGTTATATGGTGGGTTATGTGACGGGTGTCTTTTATAGGGGGCTTGGGAATAATATATAGCAGTCATATAGAATGAGACGAGGAAGAACAAGACATAAAAGACAAGACACGGACGATAGGCGACTTACCACTGGACCGCATGCCAGGGCTCAAATAAAACGGGCGATATCTGACTTCTATATGGACATTCGGCCATGATTCCGTGTACTTAGCAATGGCAATTTTCAAGTTGCGCTTGCCGATGTATGAGAAGGGGCAGATGAAGTCCACATAGACGTCAATTGTGATCTTTATCATTGCGTAGGTGAAGCGTCACGGAGCTAGCTAGCTGGCTGAAGATACAAAGGGCAAGTGAGATAAGATGTTGTGATACGTCAGGCGGTAGTTTTTCATTCCTGGTAGTAAGCTAGTTAGCTGTACACAGGCGGAATATGATGCATTGGGATAGACTCAGGATGTGAAGATGGGCTAAAGATTGGCAAACTAGAAGGATATGGATGCGACTAAAAGAAGTGTTGGAATATTTGACGCTATATTTGTATTTCGCCAAGTACCATATTCTTAGAGATGTGGTAGGGCTGACGACTCAGAGTAGAAAAGGTCGATAAAAGCTGAGTAATTCTGTCGTCTGAAGATAGAGATCAAGAACAAATCGGGAATTGAAAGAAGAGCTCAAAGATTGAAGACTCGAGAGAGTTCTAAGTACGCAGAAACAATCTAAGTGAGACGGATATAGGGCAAATCATGGAACGAAAAAACGTTATCTGGTGCCAATTGCTTTATTGTCGCCGTCGTAGGAGGAAGAAGGGAGAATGAGAGATAGAAGGAAGCTAAGGGGATGGCGGTGGAAGAAAGAAGTAGTAAAAAAGAAGAAAGAGTAAGAAAGTGAGAAAGACAATATAAGACAAAGAAGTTACAGTCTTTTACTATTTGAGAGCTTCTTTCCCAATCTGGTTTTTGATACGGAATGGGAAAAAAGAGGTAAGTAGCAGTACAATCAACATCTGAATTCAAGATGTCTGAAATTCCAAATGCTATTGATGGTTGTACTTATACATGCAAGTCGTCAGTAGGCTAGCTGGTTCTTTGCCTTTGATTTTTTTCTCAGAAATTAGTAAAACTAACGCTAATGCAAATGCAACAGATTGAAATAGGTAGTTGTTGATTCTTAGCTGAATTCCGTGTTCTTTTGTGTTTAGCATGGAACGAAAAGCAGTCAGCTGAATAAGCGTCGAAGGCAAGGAAAATAGGGAATTTCTCAGATACCGATAGAAAAAAGAAAGGATTCTTGGGGACGGTGCATTGGAGAAGGAAATTCGCCTCATTGAAATTCAGCTTGATTTTAGAACAATCTTGTTAATTGAGTTAGTGGTCTTATGGTTGAATATTGCTCAATTTTTAGGTAATGTGCCTGATTTAGAATTGTTTATATAATCACAGCTCCCTTTCTTCCTTTCTTATCTTTTAGCCTTTGTTTTGCTTCCATTGCCGCCACATAATGAACCGATTCGAGCTAATACTTCATGCCTAAGAGTAGCATCCTAACCCACTGTTTACTAATCGTGTATAAGAAGCGAAAACAAGTTTGCCCTAATTCTACTCCCGAGCGATGCAGATCTCTAACGGGACCTGTTTTGGAGGCTCTGATAAGTAAACAGCACCGATATAGCCATTGTCATCAACTTGGTTTAATAATTGGCGGCTGGTTGTCACATATCAAACTTTCGCTAGCTATCGTCTATTTATGTACATACAGAGATATCTGGTCTCTCCAATAAGCGAGTGCTTGGTTCGGCAGATAATCGTGTTAAGGGAGCTTACAAGGTTCCATATATACATATTTGTATATATGATTCACCTGTGAGGTTCGTCGTTGTCCCTACAACCTGACGTAGCAGTTGGAGCGGCTCAGTAATCATGTCCCATTTTCGTCTTAGATCACTAATATAGCGGGTGCTTATTATGGAGACTGGAGGTTTGCTTTCTTGATATTGCTATAAGTATGTAGTATGAAGACCCTGATGTCATAGAAGGGGACTAAGATCACCCGAGGTAGGTCACACTCGACTTCAAATGGCCGTAATGAACCATGGTTAGTTGGTGCCAAAACATGTTCACGTGTCACTTGATATTGAATATATGATGTCGAATGTTTATTTGGATAATTGTGATTGCATTTGCATTACATTTAAGTAAAAGAGAACAAAAAGCCAGTAAATACAAAGTAGCCCAATGTGGACCAGCTATATAAGGTTTAGTAGATGTAGTCAAAGACACATCATCATTTCTGTTGTTTTTTTGCGGCATCCAGCAATGTCTTTCACGGAAGATTGCCAGTGTACCGACCAAAAGAAGAAAAAGAAAAAAAGGATTATCAAAAGACAGATCAAGTAAAAACCAGATGTCTTTTCAATAGTTCCTGTGCCCTTCTTCTGGACCATTAAAAAAAGGAAAAAGACGAAAGCAAGAGGGAAGATGTCGGATAAATGTGGTTTTGTAGATGTTAGAACAAATGGAAAGGGGGAGGAAACAAGTGCTCATGAAATGGTAGCAAAATCAAGAACAGAAAAGAAGATGCAGAAAAAAAAAGGAAGACATGACGATGGAAGTGATATAATATTTAGATATATATACTAATAATGAGGGGATGTAAAGATTGAGAGGGAAGAATGGGTAATAGTACTAGGGGAAAAGCCTGCAATGAGCAGACAGGTTTGTCTATAAGAGGCCAAGAGAGAAACAAGCATTGAAAGATGAGTGTTAATAGTAAGTGATATCATAAGCCGTCCCCAATAAGCCAAGAGTAATAAGGAAAATACTAAGGATGAGCAAAAACAAGCAATAAGCAGACAGTAAAAAAAAAAAAGGCAAAACTCCGCTCCCATGAATAGGCGCTGCGATCTGCGATAGCAGAAGACAGACGATGACGATGACTGAAGAAACAAACAGCTAGGAAAGGTGGGTATCGTGTAGTAGAGTAACAAGACGAGAGCATGACAACAAAGGCGTCACACACCAGGTGAGACGGGTCTAGGACAGAGGAACTAGACCAGCCTCGCCGCTGTGTGTGCGTCTCATCGTAGCAGCCGGGCCAGCGTTGAAGTAAAGCTGGCTGGTGTACGTGTCAGGCTCTGGGTACACAAATCCAACATTGTGAGGGGAGTTGGGTGAGCTGACGCCGACATGCTGCTGAGGCGAGTTCCAGCCGACACTGCTGACGTGAGGACTGCTGACTGCCGAGCCATTGACGGACTGTTGCTGTTGCTGCTGCTGGCCACCGGCCTGTTGATCCAGGTTGGGCTCCAGAGTAGAAGGTGGTGGGCCGTAGCTAGTTGGGTGAGAGGTGGGGCGCAGCGGAGCATAGACACCGGGCTGTTGAGACAGGTCACCGCGCATGTGATGGGGCATGGTGCTGTATTGCTGGAACTCGACGGCGGCCGCCGCGGCGGCAGCCGAACGGCTGTCCATGTGCATGTTGGGTGACATGGACATGCCGCGGTGGTTCGGGGAAGGAGTCGAGGCGGGAGAGGCGGTTTGTGACATAGGGTCGATATCGGACGAACGAGCCATCTTCATGACATTGGGGCGCGAAGCCAGAGCGGCAGCAGTGGCAACGGCAGCTTCTTCAATGGTTCCGACGTGGTGGTTCTGGTGGCGAGTGAGGGTGGTGCGGCGAGTGAAGGTCTTCTGGCAGTTGGCGTAGGGGCACTTGTAAGGACGGCGGCCAGAGTGAGTGCGGCGGTGACGGGCCAGTGATGAAGAGTCACCGAAGGGCTTTCCGCAGCGCTCGCACATGTGAGGCTTCTCGCCGGTGTGCACGCGAGTGTGGACAGTTAAAGCCGAGCGCTGGATGAACTGCTTGCCGCAGCCAGGGTAGTCGCAAGCGTGCGGGCGGTGACCGGAGTGGATGCGCTCTATAGGGCAAATTAGTAAGTATACGAAAACTGTGATGAAAGAGAGAGTGAAAGCTTACCGTGACGAGCAAGATCTGAGCGACGGGCAAAGCCCTTGCCGCACGTCCTGCACGGGTGAGGCTTAGCGGGACCAGCGGGCTGGACCTGCTGCTGTTGCTGCTGCTGAGACATCTGGGCTTGGGCCTGGGCTTGAGCCTGAGCTTGAGCTTGTGCATGAGCTTGAGCCTGGGCAGCCGACTGCATGTGGTGAGACTGAGCATGCTGCATGTGAACACTAAGGCCCATAGGCTGCTGAGCCTGGGCAACGGGATGTCCCCAGCCGCCGAGACCATCACTGCGGTAGTCGGTAGGGTATTGCGGTGGCATGGAAGTCGGGGCCATACCGGACATGGTCATACCGGCCATACCGGAAGGGTCGGGGCCGGCCATGTGCATGCTAGCAGGCGAGCCGTAGGCAGCCATCTCACCGGGGCGAGGAGAGTAGCGAGAGTGCATAGAGTGCATGCTATGGACGGAGTGAGGAGAGTCGGAGCGGTCAATCGGGTCTGGTAGACGGCCCATGCTAGACATCTGATACTCGGCAGGCATTTGGTGTTGGGCCATGACGCTGGAAGACACCAGATTCGTAATTCCCATAACCTCTGTGCGGATGGGCAATTGCATTGGGCGGAGAGTCAGTTCAAGAAGACGGGTCAGATCTCTGTAGGAGTCTGGTTAGCATGGGTTTAACTACTTGTGGCTTTGGCAACACGATATACTCACTCTAAACTGGGCTCGCTGAAATATTAGGCGCGCAGATCAATGAAGGCCGGCGGGCGGAAGGATAAGAAATGACGAGAGAGGGAAGAAAAGAAGAAATAATTAAATTTCTTGCTTAGTGGGAGGTTGTTAACTAAGCCGCGGAATTGGCAAGCACACAACTGTGACAACTACTTAAACGGAAGAGCGCAAAGCAACGCTATAGTGACAGCGCACAATTAATAAGGCAAGGCAACTGCTCTTTGCGATCAAGCTAAGGTGGGATGTTAGTCAGCTGTTCGAAGTATGTGATATATTGTATGTTGGATGAAGCTAATGAATGACAGAGAAGGCGGTGCAATAAAATAGCCAAAGCCAGTCTTGATATACACAGTGGCTTTGTCCAATGCGTAGTAGCTAAAGCTAAGTGTGCTGAAGGTTGGAGGTTGGGTTGAAGTGTACGCAGGGTACGTACCGAATGATGCAAAGGAAGGAATAGCGGACACTGTTGTTCCTGGAAGTCAAAAGAGAGCGAGACTACTAGGCGGGCCGGGCTGAGGAAGCAACGGAGAGTCGAGATCAGGTGTCCAGTGCGTACGACGTTCAGAGGAAGATACGTGCAGGCAAAGAGGCGCGATGATGACTGAAGAAGAAAGAGAGAGAGGAAGATCAAGTGGCTTTTGAAGAGGCGGGCAGTCGTGTTTCTTTATACCGGGTGAGGCAGATGGGATAAGAAAAGCAACGACGGGGTGCGCGGTAGCGGAGGAGTGGACTATAGAAGACAATGGGAGGAGAAGCTTGGACTGAACGGAACAAGAAGGCCAGGACAAAAAAGATGAGAGGGGCTGTTCAAGTTTATATTCCAAGAAGAGATCTAAAAAAGAATCAAAAAAGTAAAAGACGATGTGGAGGAGGAGGGGGGGTGGCTTGAATAACATTTTGAGCAAGGACTTGGTTTTTTCGCATTCAAGGTCTACCTGCTTCTATGTAACCTGCATGGGGGGATTGGGGTGTCAGTATAGTAGTAGGTTATTCACGATCAGAAGAGATCAGAGGAGAGAGAAAAAAAATTAAAGACTAAACGAAAAAAGGCCGCCGTGGGTCAGGGGGGGTATCAACGTAGATTCGCTTTTACCCGGGGGG
>LJZU01000353.1:0-34454 GCA_001513805.1 Davidsoniella virescens
GGAACACCCTGGACTGATGGCGTCCCCGGTCTTAGCCAGCGCTTCATCCAGCCAGGTAGCTCGTTCGTGTACGCCTTTAAGACCACCCAATACGGTAGCTACTGGTACCACTCTCATGCCCAGGACCAGATCGACGATGGCCTATACGGACCTATCGTGATCCACGCCAAGTCCACCACGCCGTCGCCATGGCACCTAATCACGAACTCATCATCCGAACAACAAGCCATTGCCTCTGCCGTAGCCGCCGTCGAGCCGCTAGTTCTCTCAGACTGGCAGCACCTAACTAGCGACGAACGGTGGAAGATCTCGCTCGAGAGTGGCATCGAGACGCCCTGCTACGATTCGCTGCTGTTCAACGGCAAGGGAAGCGTACGTTGCAGATCTCAGGCTGATATCAACACCGTCACCGACGCTACACAGAAGAGCTATCTGACCCTGGGTAACGCCACTCAGATGACCCTCAAGGGCTGTCTTCCCGCCTACGTTGTTAGTGAGGTACTGGCTGCCGGCTACGCCACTAACCTGTCGGCTGTGCCGCCTAGCGTGTTCGATACCTGCACCAACGAGACCGGCCCGGCAACCCTGCTGAACTACAACGCCTCGGTCACGACATATGGCGGTGCGGCTGATCACACCTGGGTGGCGCTTGACCTGGTCGCTGCCTTTGGTCTACTGTCGGTATCCTTCTCGGTCGACGAGGTGCCCATGTACGTCTATGCCGTCGACGGCTCATACATCGAGCCGCAGTTGGTTGATGCTATCCCTATCACCAACGGTGATCGCTACTCTGTGCTGCTGCGTCTCGACCAGGCCGGCACCTTTGCCATGCGCATGGCCTCGACTAGCACTGCTCAGATCTTGTATGCGCACACTTACCTGACGTACAACGTACCTGGTCAGGTGACTCCAACCGACGCTTCGACGCAGTCCATTGACCGTCGTGGTGTCGGTGTTGACGCTTCCGTAGTCTTCTTCAACCAGGCCAACATGAAGGCCTACCCTCCCGATAAGCCTGCTGCTGTGGCTGATCAAACCTTCATCATGCACATGCAGGTCGCTGCCCACTCGTACGAATGGGCTATGAACAGCACCATCTACCCCATGGCTCTCGACTTTGCGTCACCCCCTCTTCTATTCGCCCCAGAACCAGCTCGCTACAACAACGTGACCATCACCACCAAGAACAACACCTGGGTCGATATCGTCTTCGTTAGTGAGAAGGTCCCTATGCCCGCCCATCCTATCCACAAGCACTCGAACAAGATGTTCTTGCTGGGCCAAGGAAAGGGTGACTGGACTTGGGCTACCGTGGCTGACGCTGCTGCTGCCATGCCTGGTGTCTTCAACTTCGATACTCCACCGCACAGAGATACTATCGCCACTTTGCTGGCTACTCCTACAGAGAAGACTTGGATGGCTGTCCGTTACCATGTCGCCAACCCTGGAACTTGGTTGCTACATTGCCATATCGAGAGCCATCTCCATGGTGGCATGGCCGTCGTTATCCAGGACGGCATTGATGCCTGGCCAACCGTTCCAAATGAGTATCTGCATGCCGCCTAGAGCCATTCAGAGCTTAGAATTTACCGATAGTTGAAACTACTTTGTGCTGTTCTGTTTCTCACTATCTGTTCTCACTGAAGTGTGGGAATTTGTACGTAATGCACCGAGGGCCGTTGTTGTTGGCCGATTGCACATTTTTTATATCTTTGTCATATTTTGGAGTTCTTCCTCCCTTTTGTATCTAATGAACTTGTTAGCTGTATACGAAGTAGTTTTATTTGATTTAATGAGATGAGATGTAGCAGACGTACATGTAAATTTTTTTTTTTTTTTAATTCATTAATCTTATGGAGCTATGAAGATACGTACATGTAATAAATAAGTAGCATGTATAATATCACGTAATAGCTCTAGAATGGGGAGATATCATAAATAACTGGAATTAACTGTTTTCAACGAAATCCTTGGTTTCATGTTCACACGTCATATTGAGATACATATACGATGGAGAAGAAATATTGCAACTTGCATGTGGAATATATAAATGAATTTTGACTAGATAAATGCTTTCGAGCAACTGATGTTGAGTTAACAGATGCAATGTTGTAACGTCAAGCATATCTATCACGCCCAGATAGAGCTAAAGATGTTCAGTAGACAATGATCATAGATGAGAAAGTAACTATAGAGAAAAAAAACGAAAAATAACGAATGCAAATAAAAGAATATTAAACAAACAAAAGCAATCGAGGCTTTAGCAGCGAACAATGTAGTTGTAGTACTTGTGAATTGAGCCGATTTTTTTCCCCATATAAAAAAAGTCTACCAAATCATAGCTTCTACTACTAAACGTACACTAAACTAAGTCTCCTTTAGTCTAAGTAATCCTTGATTTCTTCAGACTCTTCCAACAGAGTATTGAACGAAAATGGCGCAAAGGGCCAACCGCCAAACTCAGCAAACTTGGAGAATGACTCGACCCAAGCCAGACGCAGCGAGTGCAGCATAGCAGAGGTACCCTCCATCATGACCAGAATAGCCACCGTGAGGAAGAACCACATGTAGAAGCAAATAACAATCATGATTACGCCAACGATGCCAGTAGTCTGCAGAGCAGGGCCTAAAGTCATCGACCACAGAACCATTGACAGCTGCTGGTGAGCAAGCGACAGAGCCCACAGACGAAGGTAGGATGCAGTGTGAGACACACAGTTCAGACAGAACTCGATTGTGTGGATGATTTGATGAATCATAACTTCACTGAACTCGAACTCCTCATGGTCTTCGTCATCATCTCCGCCGCTACCGAGCATGGTTGCGCCCTCACTAACACTTTCGCCATCGATGCTATGAGGGCGGTTAGCGCTACCAGTGGCTCCGTCATCATCCTCATCGAGAGCACTAACGTGGGCCTGCTCGCCAAGTCCTCTATAGCCCTTGCCGCGGGCTTGGTTGTGCTCCCAACGAAGGTAGAAGGGCTTTAGGAATAGCAAAATCGGCACTTGGGCAAAAGCCAGTAGAAGAAGGAATACTTGCACAGTCGCCTGGTGAGGGTACAGTTCCTCATCTAGAGTACCGGGCTGTAGGAACATGTAAATCAACATATTTAGCAGACCTGGGGGCTGAGAGCCCTGGCCTAGCCAATCCACTGACCACTTGTAGATGATGCACATAACAAGGTAACCGAAAATGGACTGGAAGAAGATCATACCAGGAACAAAGTTACCCCAGATATCGATAGGCTTCTTGAAGTGCTTTGCGTTGATGTACGAGAAGCAAAGAGAGTAGGTCATGTGAGCCCAGCCCAGAATGATAGACATCTTCATTTTGTAGGAGTTGCTGAAGATGAGATCGTTCTCAGCACCGTGCCACATCCAGTCAAGGCCAAAGGGGTAGCGGTAACCTTCAACGGCGACGGCGCTAACAAGCTCGCCCTCGTAACTAGGCTCCTTGCTCCAGCGCCAGCCACTTTGGAATAGAGTGAGAGACTTGGAAAAGACATCGTTGTAGATAAGACCAGTGAACAGCGAGAATATACCCATGATCAGAACAATGTAACGACCATAGTAGATCATGGCGAATAGCTCAAACTTGACCTTCTTGAGGGGCTTTTCCCAGTAGATCATGGCAAGGGCGGACATGAGCATGATGACGGCGTGTCCTAGATCGCCAAACATGACAGCGAAAAGAAAGGGGAAAGTCACAATGACGGGCAGCGCAGGATTGACTTCCTGGTATGAAGGAGTACCATAGGCGTTGACAATGGTCTGGAAACCCTCGGTGAAGCGGTTAGTCTTGATGTATGTAGGCGGCTTCTTGTTGGTGTGGATGACATTGATAATCGAAGGAGTCGACAGGCCAGCGCGAGTCGTGACGCTCTGGAGCGTTGCACGAATCGCAGGAAGATCGTTGGTAGGGCACCAGGCCTCGGCAATCAAAGTACGGCGCGCGGCTTCATAAGAAAAGAGGTTCAGAGTATTGTACACGGCCTTTTCCTTGGTGATGAGGACCATCCAGGCTGACAAGGCCTCGGAGATCTGGGTAAGCTCAGCTTCGAGAGTCGCTTGGGTGTTTCTGAGCACGTTCTGAACATCGTTAAGGCGAGCGTTGACGTCCATGATCTGTTCTTGGCGAATCTCTTTGTGCTCATCGACGTTGTAGACATCGGCACCCATCCCCTCGGAGATCTTGCGGATCTTGGCCAGAATCTCCTTTCCGTGAGCGAAGATGACGAAGACGTTCTTGTTGATCTTCTCGTTGGTAGAGGGATCAATGAGAGGCTCGGGGATCTCTGACTGGTTCATATACAAGTTTCCGCGGAGAGTGCGCCACAAGATGCGCTCGAACGAAGCGACGCGATCGCGGGGGATCACACCAGCGACAAAGCCAATGTTAATGGCAGAGAACGAGTGCTCGCCATCGGTGGCAATAGGTTGTTCAACATCGGCCAGTAGAGGAGCATCGTCGTCGTCCGTAGAGGCGCGAATTTCCTCGACGTTTCCGTGGGCACGGTCGAAAAAGCCGCCAGCCTCGCGAAGAACCCAACGCCATTCGCTCAGCTCGACTTCGCGTCTCTTCAAAGTCTCGTAGCTGTCATTTAGTTGGTAAATGCGCTGCTCGAGGCTGGTACTACGTGAGGCAAGCTCGTCGATTTCGGCGGTTGAAGGGGAGGCCAGAGTGTCGTTGTCAAGGTCCAGCTTGCGGTGGGAAATGCCGGACTTTTCTATCTGGTTTTTGAAGTAGCCTGTACAATTGAGGCAGTGTTAGAAGGCATCACGTGGTTGGCAAGGATTGAGTTGGCGACAGAAAAAAATATCACGATGGGAAACGGTGTTTAATGAGCGAATCAACGACATGAATCGATGGGGTCCACGTACGAAGTTGGCGCTCGACATTGTCCAGACGGCGGATTTCCTGGGTGTAGGTGCGCTGGAAGGCGCTGATGTTGCTGTTGAGCTGTAGATCGGAGATGAGTCAGTAAGCAATGCGCGTCAGATGCGGAGGGATCGGGAAAGACGAACATCGCGGAATTGGACGAGGCCAAGCTCGCCTACAGCCGTCACGACCTCGCGGCCGATCTCGTTAGAGATGTAAAGCTGCACCATGCTCATCTCCGAAGAGCGAAACATGGTGTCCTCGATGGGCGGCGCCATCTTAAAGAAAATAGCGCGCAAATAGCCGTGTCCAGCTAACTTGAGAAGTTCGTAAAAAAAAACAGCGGACAAGTAACGAATAAAATGAGGGCGTCGTGCGAATTTGGGGAAAATTCTCAACCAAAAGAAAAAAAAAAAGAACAAAGGTAAGAAATGAAGCTCTGGTTGTTGTTGTGGGATAAAATGGATGATTGCCTTCTGGCTTTAAGCTGCACCGACCCCGTAAGGAAAACGCAGAAAAAAGCACAGAAGTCCCATAGCGAAAGCTGCTAGGATTACGGGGGCGTTTTAGTGCTTCAGCTTCAGTACTTCAGTACTTCCAGGTACTGCTGCTACGCTGCCATCACTACGACTTTAGCGGTTCTCGTTTTGAGGGGGATAAATGCAATAACAGTTCAGCGCGTCTGTCTACACTGTCTACATACAGTTAGTTGATTTTAGTTGGACAAGGCTCAGCTCTCTAACCAAGCCAACTAGGCGACTTAGAGTTGAAGCTGTGCGGCGGCGTGGCTGACATGGGACTACTCTGTGGCGTCCAAGCCCCACAATTGACGTCGTTATGCACCGTGTGTGTAGTCCATTACACCGTAGGTCGCACGCTGAGGCTCTATTGGCCAGATATTTAGGACAATTCCCAATATAGTCGAAGCGCAGTCTAGCAGGCCCAAAAGCTGGTCTGGTCGCGATGCTACAACACCAGTCGTTTACGGCAGCTTCTTGTTTTATTACATATTGCATTGCGCTTCTTCAGGATGTGCTATCTTGAGTGTTCTTGACTTCAGATCTTTACTACCATCATAATATCAACCTCCTAGTCTACAAGTGTTCCATCTTTCGCAAGTCGAGCGACTGTGTCCCCATCAGCGCGGGTAACTTACAGCGTTCGTTCTTAGGACAAAATGTCCGCTCTTAATCAGGTTCCTGGCCTGTTGATCAGCTCAGTGCCCGTTATTGGACACCTTGCTGTATATGGAGTTGTCCAACACTTCCTCCTGCCAAAGTCAGGTAGACTTGGAGTGAATCTTGCCATCTTCACTACCGTCTTCGTTCTTGGCTGGACATGGCTGTCATTCGTCACTTCATTCGTACCGGAACCCTATCTTGTAAGTCATGTCACAGTACCACCCTTTAGTATATATGATCACTAACGGCAACTTAGGATGAAATCTTCCATATTCCACAGGCACAAAAGTATTGTGATGGTAAATTTTCAGAATGGGACGACAAAATTACCACTCCGCCTGGCTTGTACCTACTCAGTGTTGGTGCTATGAAGTTGCGAATCTTGTATGCGGGAGGTATATGCTCTCCAATGATGCTTCGAAGCTTCAACGTTTGGGCTACGTCTGCCGTCGCTTTGCTTGCCAGTCTATGCCGTCGGCGACTGGAGCGTACTTTCTCCCCCCATAAGAATAGCCCGCGTGTCTCTACATACTCACTCTATACAGGCTTCAATATTGCACTGTTTCCTGTCTTATTCTTCTTTTCCGGCTTATACTACACAGATGTGATATCTACAGTCTCAATCCTTGCTGCTTACGCACATCATCTCAACAGAGTCAACACCACCTCCAACTCCGTAGTTAGTGACCTTGTCACCATCGTGCTGGGTGTTTTCACTTTATTCATGAGACAAACCAATGTTTTCTGGGTTGTCGTCTATATGGGTGGCTTGGAGGTTGTTCACGCTGTAAAGCAGTGTCGTACACACGAACTTATTAATATCAAGATGCCAACTTCGTTCAACGCTCATGTCAAAGAGGCTGTATGCCAATATTCACGAGGTGATATTCACGACCCACCGTTAGGTGCTGCTTGGCCAGATGGTAAGTCATAAACCTCTTCAGAACAAGGCACTTACTAACCATTCTCCAAGATCTTGTCCTTGGCCTTGTTAGTATCGCTATCGGTGCAGTCTGTAACCCACTCAAAGTAATCCGTCAAGTCTGGCCACATGTCACCATCATGAGCCTTTTCACGGGCTTTGTTGCCTGGAATGGGGGCGTGGTTCTTGGTGATAAGTCGAATCACGTAGCTACCATCCATTTTGCCCAGATGCTCTATATCTGGCCACTATTTGCTCTATTCTCTGCGCCATTGTTCATTCCCATGGTCTTAGATGTGCTGCTAATCTTGGTTCCCGGGCAGCTTGATAGTCTCATCAAGCAGGTTCTCCCCGCTAAGAAAAAGGAAACTAATATGACGGGTATAACGGCCGGCTTAGCTTCGGCACGTTTCTTTTTCATTCACCGGGTATATGCACCATTCTACATGATGGGTACTTTTGTCGTCTCGATACTAGTAGTCAAGTACAACACTATCATTCACCCCTTCACTCTTGCCGATAACAGACACTATATGTTTTACATCTTTCGGTATACTATCCGAAAGTCCGAGATGGTCCGGCTTGTGCTTATCATCCCGTATGCTATCTGTCGTTGGATCTCGTGGGGTGTTCTTTCATGGACCAGCGAGTATGCGATAAACGCACCGATCGAGACGGCCGAATATTTTGTCAATCACCCCATCCTTGTTCGTGAAGCACCAGTCATCCCCCTCGTTGTTTCCGATACAAACAAAATCGATACGGCCGGTAATACTCTCAATATGGACGACAATGTTGTCATAACCACGCTCGATCAGGATAACAGTCCTACCAAGACTGCGAATAGCTCCACTGTCAGCTTGTTTATACTGGCCACCACCCTATCGCTAATAACAGCGCCACTAGTTGAGCCACGATACTTTTTGATTCCGTGGGTCATGTGGCGTCTTCTCGTCCCTGCTTGGGACATGGGTGAACTTTCACTCAAGGCTCTCGATGTGGTGACAAAGCAACCAGTTATTCGCTCTATTATTCACTTTGGTAAACGTCATGATCTCCGGCTTTTTGTCGAAACAGCGTGGTTCTTGCTATTCAATTTAGCCACCATGTACATCTTTATTGCCAAGGCGTATGTTTGGAAGGCCGAAGATGGCACGGTACTCGATGGTGGGAGACTTCAGCATTTCATGTGGTGATTTTGTAATATTGGTTGTAAAGTTTTGTCACGATACTTTGAAAGTCTCAAGCATCAATTTCCCGTATATAGCGCATATGATGAAGTGATAAGAGGTCTATAAAATCACGCACTCATCAACAGTTGTACAAGTACATATGATACATAAATGTGTACACTCATACATGAAGTCTAATGCACATACATATAAAGTTCTGTAACGCTTATGGCTATGTACGTAATTTATCATATTCCCAAAAATATTATACACCCTTCCGTTATTCAATCATTATGTATAGTATCATGAGCCTCGAAGCTTTATTACAAAAAAAAGAAATATATATAGTCGTACACATAGTTGTGTATCGATTAGGCATAGGAATAGCCCAGCTGCACGTACAACCTTCGTCTATGCAGTCACTTGCCCTTGTCTATTATTCTTTGCCGTTTTCAGGTACTTCCTTTAGTGTTGTTTTCTCCCTTATAGTTATTTTGGTATATGTTATTCGATCACGATAAGCAACATGGCACGTTAAGGCCCAGTTCGTCCAATAAATGAGTGTCCAGCCAAGCCAAATGGACAATATTGCTCAGGAGTGCATGATATACCTCCTACAGACTTCGAATTAAGTACACTATAGTGTAAAAGTATAGCACCAAACCCTTTGTCTCCCTTGGGACCTACAGTGAGGAAATGAATGATTGTACAAATACATTACACCTCATTATCCGTGTTTGCTTTTTTGCTAGACTTATTTCATGAAATAACTCGTACTAAGGCTCAAACGGAATTTGATTCTTGGTACCTATCATGCAAAAGGAACTTTATACACGAGTAATAATTTTGTTTTATATAAGCTCGCAAGATGAAGCAAGCAAGTTAGTTAATGTAATATGGTTTGAGAAAGATACTCAAGTATATGACAATGATCAACAGTAAAAAGAACATAACGCCAGATGATACAGATAGCTATTGGATCTGATGGGACAAGCAAGAAAAAGAAGAAGAAAAAGACCATATAACCCAGAACTCAAAGCACCCTAAGAACAGAAACCCAGCAGTGAGGTCTGCTGACTGTTCGGATAGGAACATCAGAATCAATTTTTTGTAGAGAAAAGCATCCCTTGCGATAAAATTCGACAAAGGGCAACGGCAAGAATGCCAAAAGATGGGACGGAAAAAGGAGATGTACAGCAGCATAGAGGCATGCGACAAAATTTTAGTGGTAGCAGTAGTGTACCATGATAGGTGGCGATATTTCAAATCGAGTTGTAAAAGACGAGTAATGATCTATAAACTCAGTCGATCGAGGCTGAGGCCGTCATTACTGCGTACTCTGCGAATGACGCCTAGTTTGAAGAATTGCTCCTCGCCTGTTGCCGTGCGGCCACCAATGTACCAAGCGTCAGAACCGAGGACATCACGGAAGCCCTCGGAGCTAGAATTGCTCCCGCGCCGCCGATTTGCGTCTGAGGATGGGATGGGAATACCAGAGCTTGCTGCTGCAGCACTGCGCGCGGCGGCGGCAGCAGCGGCGGCCGTATGTAGTGGACGAGCGCCTAGACGTGATGACTGGCCTTGTGATGGAGATGCGGTGCCTGAGGGAGAACTCGGTGATGGCGAAGCTGAGCCTGAAGCGTTGATGTGCTGGTTATGTGAGGCTGAACTGGTTGAGATAGAGCGGGCAGCACTGGATACTGTTGCAGAGGCGGCTGCAGCGTAGGATGAGGAGGAAGTTGCGGAGGTTTTACTGGGCGTCGGCGCTTGGCGCAAGGCGGCGAAGATAGTGGATAGGAAGAACGGACGTTGAGAAGACATGGTGGATGGCGGAGAAGAAGAGATATCTGGCTGACGGTAGTTGGAAGGCGTCATGAGAGCGCGGCGAGTGTTTGGTAAAGAGTATTCGATAGCAAAAGTGAGTTGTATGTTCCGGACAGAATCGAGCTAGTTCAGGTTCCCGAACTCAATGGTCAATTGGCGACAAAAAAGTGAGCAATGACGTTGATTAAAGAGGGGCGCCGCTTAGGTTAACGACGAGCGATGACTATGTTTGGTGTAAAGATACAATAAATAATGGAGACTGCAGTGACGGTTTAAATGAAAAACCCCGGATTTAGGCGGGTCGAGGATGGACGGCTACTATGTTAGATATAGTTGTAGTTGTAGACAAGCGATAAGACGGTCGATATTTCTGAGATTTGATTTAGACAAAAAGGTTGGGTCGCAGACCCGTAGTCCAATCAGAGAATGTAGGCAATAATCGAGGCAAAGACCGAGGCTATTCAGACACTATTTTCAGGTTGAAAGCCGGGATATCGGGTCGAAAGTAAGAGGCTAGTCGCGAAGTACAAAAAGGACGACCGGAAGCCAGGTAAAGACGAATCTTGGAGAACAAGAAAAGAAGCTTTGTGTTCTTGGGAAAGTTATGAAAGGCGGCTCAAGTTTGGGCGACCTCTGTGAGATTTTTTTTCGGTTTTGCTATTTTTCAATCGAGGATGCGGGAAGACAAGCAGAAAAAATACACGAATAGAATTCCCCAGGGCTAGGTGAGAGAGAAAAGGATGTGTGTGCGTTTCGGGAACAATGGACTGGCTTCTGACGTCGTGAATATGTGTATTTGTATGTTTATGAGCCAAACGTGGTCCCTTATAAATCGCTCGGCTTGAAAGAGATGAATGCAGACGTTCTGGAAACAAAATGAACCCAGTCAAAGGCCAATGAATTGTCAAGGGCTGTATGTTGTTGTTATGTCGTGGATAGCGTAAATAGCGAAAGTCTTGAAAGGGAAGGGCAAACAAGACTGGCGGGCCTGTACAAGTTTTATGCAGTTTCCAGTTGTATTGATTTACTACGGTTGTTTGCCGCTTCAACTGATTCATATGTATAATTGCCTGATTTGGTGTTTACACAACTACGACCTTCATTGCTTATATGATTATTTTTTTTCCTGGGGAACCAAGGATTCCAGAGCCCCCGTGATGCACGTGTCGGCCAATTCCGGAAAAGAAAACTAACAACTCTTGCTAACTAGGGGTAACTAGTGGTAATTGCTGAGCTCTGGGCTCTGCTACGGAAACTGCGGCTCCTCAGGCCCTAGTTCTCTATGCTACAATTACCACAGCTTGTCTCCTGTACTGTAAGGGTTCTTGCCTGGCTATAGCAGCAGCTGACTTCTCTTTGACTCGCTGATTGTCTTTATAAATACTCTATTGCGCCGTACGTGGTTGGCTGGTTGGCTGGATCATCAGGGCGAGACTCATAGGGGCTGCAGAGAGGGCCATAAACCAACTTTTCTTATGGTGGCCTTGGTTTCGATACGGGTTTATCTTAGGGTTGGGCTACTCAAGGCCTCTGGCATTTGGTAAAACAAGGGGCTGGTCCGTCTTTTGCATAAGAATGTCGTCAAAGCATCACAATGTTATATATTGCATGTAAGTAATTATCCTTAAACATTATGCATATAGTTATGTCTCCACAGCCGTAGGGTCTCATCTAGCTGTTTGAATCACAACGATAGCCGCAAGTTATATGTGCATATAAACCCAGCCAACTGATATGGCTCCAGGACACCGAGCATTCTTTGTTATCATCGATGTTCAAGTGCCCTATACCCGAGGAAAACCCGAACATGGTTAGGACACCCTGTGTCTGAAAAACATGAGATTCGAGATCAATTGGATACCGTATAGCCAACCCTTCGTTAGCGTGCTGTTACGACTGACAGTGTCTTGTCAAGTTGGGCCCAAACACCCCAGAAAACCAATATCAGATGTGGTCGGGGAATGTCCGTGGTCTTTCAGCCCAAAATGATACTCAACATGTTATTGATCTCACAATGATCTGATGAATACTTCCAGTATATAATCTTTTCATGTACAGTATATGTATAACTAGTCGCCTGTCAAGACCCTTTGGACGGAACCCGGTATGTTCTTATTCCCCGCACGGTCATGCTCCTAAAGGAAAACAACACGCGGTTATTAATGCGCTATCAGATGCTATAGAGGAGTGTACTCAGCAAGTGCTCACATGATATGCCTATGATTATTATCCCCAATGCATTTGCTTCCTTGGCCGGGTAAATGTACCGTAGCATTAGACTTTATACATATCAGAGAGTCGATCTTTCTACAACTAGTTCCAAGTCGGGCCATTTGACACTGAGTTAGACAATGACACACAACCATATCGAGCCGATGACAAGCGTTCATTGGCAGATGAGATATCTTAACACATGCACTATTGCAATATGATTATCAAAACAAATTATACATCGTAGTATTACACTTGCAATCGAACATCTGACCTCATCATTAAAGATGACAAAAGGAATGGACAGCAACATTGGTGCAAACCCACAACGAGGGGGAATTTTTCGTCTTTGGACAGAGGAGGAGGCACCGTGAACTCAAAGGTACCACCCCGAGGGCTGTAGGAGGGGAAGTGACCGTGGGGTTGTAGAAACTACGAACAAGGTAAAAGGGAGTGTTTTATCACATGTGGGAATATCCATAGTTGACAACCTTGTATTATGATATGTACTACCAAAATGTCTAAAAAAAAGAAACAGGCCCCTCTTCACCTTCACTCTACAGCCATTCGAGTTTGCATAGGATGATACCTCTTAATCTTTCGCTCTAAAACACTAGCATGGTCAAATTCTCTCTTTCATGAAGGTGGCCGTTCCTGGATCTTAGTCTTGTCAAAATCAATGAGAGACCCCAATGGTATGCTTATCTGAGGCAGTATCTGCGTTTGCCTTTCTGTGACTTGAACCATTCATCTAGACTCTGGTGATGCACAAGGCTATATAGGCATTGCTGTGTGCAGTATCTCTCTCTTGGAGGTCATATAGGTAGAGAGCCAGTTTTATTATGATCTGATATTACTGAGCCAAGACTGTTGTTGTTGGTACTACTACCAGTGCTGTTGTTGGGGCTATCACTGTGAGATTGATCTCTATAGCGGCCAGGCAGGTTGATGAGTCTAGATTTCCTTTCCGCCTGTGTTTGTTGGCTATCCATTGGCTGTTCAAGGGACAACAGTGATAATGTCAATATATGGGCAACTCGTGTCTGCTTGATAAAATCAATCTGTGCTTCAATGACCTGGGGATCTTGAGGACAATCTTCCTCTGTACCGAGTGATATACTAGATATAGACTTTCAAGGAATAGAAAGATAGTAGAACAATATACTGGGATCATCTTTATTTACATGGAGAAAGACAAAGGATTCACTAGTGGTGATATATCCATACCGAAGCCTAGAGTCTATCAGATAGTGAAAGTCTTGTTTTATAGCATAGGTAGTAAATTGGCATAACCTGTTGAATATGTCCTCATTAGTTTCCTTTTGGGCGACATTGATATTTTTTCCCACAACAAGATCATAGAAGGCTCAGCATTAGATAGATATACAAGAGCCCTCTGGAGAAATGCAGGGGGGAACTTATGGGTAGTCTTGTATTCCACAACAAACAAGTTCCTCTTGGGGTCTTCACGGCTTTCAAGATTTCTATATCCTATTACGGTAGAATTAGCATCGAAGCGTCGGTTTTGTAAAGTTAACTTGGCTCCAGAACTATCATTTGTAGAAGTAAGAGATCCAGGTCGCTTTTTGTTGGATCTTTCGCTGGGTCGATACAAAGGAGGCACGACATTGTCTACTACATCTGCTGGGCTAGTATTTGCCAATATTTGAATGCTTGTCGCTCATAGAAACACAAGCTACCCGTATTCTTGGTGGTTTGACTAAGGTGGATTGAAGATTCATTTGCCAATTTAGCAACCGTATAGTATCATGAGTTGACATCGAAAATCACTTTTTCGATGGAATTGTATGCTGCTTTCTTGCCATGTTCTTTAAGCTTCTGCTCATATAGGATGATAGTTTCAACATGGTCCTCAATAGCCAGTCGAGAAAAAAAGACAACATGATCCTCACATGACAATGACTTTGCGAGCTTTTTCTGGTTGGAGGCAATATTTGTGAAGCTTGGGAAGAATTCTTCTTGGCCAAAGAAAGTATGGAACTGAGTGAACTTTTGTTTATGAATGCTCTCAAATTTTGTCCCAAGAAGACTTCAAAAGACATGGACATAGGCGATTATGGACCGGAGTAGGCCCACCAGTTGTATGGTGGGTTTATTTGACTTCAGTGTCAATGCTTGCCAATTGAGTGAAAAATGGTTTGTAAAGAGCTGTTGAGAAGTTGGAACGTACATTAAACTTTTGAGTAGCTTCTTTGGCGATTCGGTCTTTCTCAGCGCGTTCTTCGGCTGCTTCTCTGGCAAGTCGCTCTTCTTTGATGCGGGCTCCAGCTTGCGCGAGTTTTCTGGTGGTTTCCTCATCACGCCGCCTTAGATCTTCGTCATGCTGTTGCTTTATCTTTAAAAGAGCTTCCTCATAAGCCCTCTTTGCATGTAGATCAGTTTGATTTTGGCTTGACATTGATTCCGATTCATGGGTTAGTTGTGCTTCCACTTCATCAATATCATCACCAATGATGGGCAAATCAATTTAGTAGTAGAGGGAAAAGAAAAATAAATGATATGTAATTAAATAGAAGTGCTGTGGCATGATAGATGATAGAGGAATTAAGATCAAATGATCAGAAGTGAAAGGTGCGGTTGGTTGGCTGGTTGTTGTTGTTGTCACTGTCCAAAGGTGACAAGGTAAGTTGGATTTGAGAGACCTTTGAGGTCATGTGACAATTACTATACCGGAGGTTTTTGTCTGATAAGCGCTGTCAGGACTTCAAATTATTTCATCATAGGACTTTTTCATCTTTCCTATAAGAAACAAGATCGGCGCAACCAACCAGGAAGAGCCTAAGGTACAACTTTAGCAAACTCTAGGAAAGGCAAAAAGCATATACTGGAGAACACTAAAGACAACTATTAAAAAGGTAGTGAAACAAGTGGTATAGTAGGTTACTGCTATCACCTATGATTCCTGCCTTGATACCAAAAGAGCTTCAAAGATTTCTTTGCTTTACTCACTAGTTATAACTTATAAATCTATGATAAATCTACTTCGCATATATATGAATTAGACAAGAGAGAAAAATGGCTGAAGAACTTATGCAAGTTGAACTACACCAAAATATTCAAGAGAGGAAACAGGAAACCGAAAATATTGTAGGTACATGTATTCATGTAAAGGCCCCAAAATTAATCAACTTGAACACTCAGTGCCTTTTCCAAAAAAAACCTTGAGACGTTGTACTTGGCTAAAGCTTGGACAAATCCAATATGACATAGCATCATTTTTCTCTTCTAACCATGCCATAATGTATAACAAGTGTAGTGGACCATGTACATATATTCATGTAAGTACGTAGTACGTCACATCATACCCCATAAAACTAACGAACGTACATAATACACATATTCACATACAACCCTAATGAAGTTCAAACCCTCAAATGTGCCATCTATAGACTTGGGGCCCCACTTAATTCTCGAACATTCTGGTAGAGATAGCTGATAAATACAAAAGGCTTGTGTGTGTTGGTACTAACTAGATAGTCGTTAACAAAGAAAACAAGAAACGAAAAGACAAAGACCCAAAGAAACTCTTTAAATTATCCTAGTCTTTGCATCCGAGGATCACGAAATCTCGAGCACAGCCTCCCTTACCTTGTTTTCTGTTCGTTTAAGAAACCTTCGTCGCTTCATCGCCCATCTTGATATATACAAGTGAGGCGGCCTGTGAATATACCCTTTTCCGTTGGGTTTTGGGTTGTACTAGACCCGGCCTGCCGTTTTATCTACCTTGGTTGAATTCCAACTGCACTGGGCCAATCAAGATATCACTACATTGGATAATACATGTACTAGACATCTGTGTGCCTTGCTAATACGAGAAGCTCACTACACTGTGTTTTTTTGCCTTGTTTGGCCTGTTTGGGCATCCTGTCACTACTATTCGATCGCTTTCGTTAGTCTTCGTTGCGACTCTGCCTTGAAGCACACGACTCAGATTATATCGGCAACATCAGGACATATCGTATTGAGCACGACCGAGCATAGCTGTCCTGCCCCTATTTTCCACCATCACCGAATCCCATATTTGTATATCGTGTTTCCCTTGCTGTCTCTAGTTTGAAGCTTCGCCATGCCTTCGAATCCTAGCATTGCCCAAGATCTTAAAGAGAAGGGGAATGTGCATTTCAAGAAGGGTGAATATATGCCTGCTGAGGGTTTTTACTCAAAAGCGTAAGTTATAGCTGTACCCTGCATAGATTGCTTGATATGCATGTGCTTTTTGGCGCTAAGACTGACCAAAACTTCTATTCGACTGCTATCAGGATTGTTGCCGACCCTACCAATTCTATACTCTATAACAACCGGGCCTTTGCGCGCTTGAAGCTCAAGTTCTACGATGCGTGTATCACTGATTGTACTAGGAGTCTAGAGCTGGAACCAAGCGTTATAAAGCCTCTCTACTACCTGTCACAGGCCCAGTTGGCTCTTAAGCATTACGATGATGCTCTCAACAATGCGCGCCAGGCGTACGAGGCCTGTGTAAAAAAGGGCGAATACAATAGTCTCACACCGATTCTGCAACACATACAGACTTGCCAGAAAGATCGATGGGAACATAAAGAAAAGATCCGTGTGCGCGAGGACCAGGCACTTGAGGCCAATGTTCTGGAAACCATGACGGAGGCAAAGAACAGAGATCTGCAAAACGCGGAAAATGAAAGTGAGAGACAAGAGATCGAAGCTGAGTGGAAGGCTAAGATGGATAGAGTGCTGGTCATCTTTGAGACCTCCCGCGATAAACTTCAGAAGAAACGAGAAGTGCCTGAATGGGCTATCGATGATATCACGTTTGGGTTCCTTCGGGATCCTGTCATGGTAAGTGTGACTAGCATATGCTCAACCCATCTTCTTCGGTCAAATAACATTTCCACAAGATGCTGACCTAAATGACTTGTTTATGATCTAGACCAAGACTGGTAAATCATATGAGAGGGCTTCGATTATGGAGCACCTCAAGCACCAAAAGAACGATCCTCTGACTCGTACATCTTTGCGCCCTGAAGACTTGAGACCCAACTTGGATCTTAAAGCTGCTTGCGACGAGTTCTTGGAGGAGAACCCGTGGGCCGTCGACTGGTAGTAGGTTCCAATGGTAGGTTAGCCACACACTGTTTATAGTTTGATTATATTGCCTCTGTTGTCTATTTAGCGTCATTGATGCTTGCTACGTTCACTTACTCGAAGCGCTATTGTTTTTTGCGGTAGTTTATATATACTTGAAATTTACAATGATATATACCCTTAACCTGCTACGTATCTAGTACTACATATAGATCTAGCATGTTGCCTCTTGTCTAGAAAATAAATTCTTGACCCGTTTAGCCATGCTTGCCCTTCGACCAAGTGCTGGGACCGAAAGTTTTTGCTTTGCAAAAGACTTCACCTTGGGAATCTCTCTAGACACCGTCGTCTTGGCAGTTAATTCTTCCCTTTCACCCAGGTGCTTAGATTCTGATCTAAAGCGCTCGCTTCGACCCCTGATAGATTCCCTAAACGACATCTGCCTTACAAGCCCGCTATCATTTCTTTTGGGCATCGTAGGCTCTCTGCGTCTATTCTCAAGAACAGCCTCGACGACAGCCTCGAACAGTCTTTCCACATTATATCCTGACTTGGCGCTCGTTTCAAAGAAGGGCACGTCGAGGAGGAGACTGTCTCTGAGATCTCGGCCTTCCTCTGTCGATACCTGCCGGAATCCCCAAGAGTCGTCGTCGGCGCCACGGAACCGCAGATTTGCCGATGGCGCTCTTTTGCTACTGTATGTTCTGGTGGGTGGCATGGGGGCCGTAGATGTGGCTGTGGTTTTCTTCTCGATGTGAAGCCACGAATCAATTATATCGTGCATGCCGTGAACTTTGTGTGGAATATCAGAATGAAGAGTCTCGACAGAAGGTTTGTTACGTAGCGCAGGACGGCAGTTACCCGTGACAGTCGAGGTTGAAAACGATCTTTGAAGACCCCCTGACAAAGGTCCAGCGTTGTCCTCCGGGATTCTGGTGCTCGTGTGTAACCCTGCCGATGTTGTGAAGCATCGGTTAGGTGTGCACGAATTGTCGATATCGCTCTTATTTGCAGCTAGAGCGATCAATGGTGTCCGGGCCGGCGAGCTGCGTAGAGGAATCCAATTGCTGCGCTTGTGTGAAATGCGATGTTCTTGGATCTCGGAGTGTATCTTTTTGGCGGCATGCAAGGAAGCTCGGCTAGTGATGTCGTAGATTATGAGAATAGCATCGAATGCGTCCTTGGTGAAGCTGCGTATACGCTCCTGTGGACTTTGTAGGGCGTTGTAGCTAACTGTTTCGACCATATATGTATTGGCAGCACGTTGGGAAATCGAACAGGGAGTATATGTTAGTGGAATTGCACTACTGGGAGATGTCGATGCTATCTCGGACGGAGTCGAAAGAGTTCCACCGGTAGATAATATCGGAGAGGATGGGCTAGATGTGACAGAGTGTGATGGCTGGATTTGGTTGTTGATATCTGTAGAGCTAGACACGGGACTATCAAAGTCCCAGGATATTTGAGTGTCAATCGGGCCAATCTCCGGTAGTTTAATGGGTAAATCGCTGAACACTGTTGGCCAGGTATGTCTCGACAGGAACGGTAGAGCTACAGGCTTTGGTGTTTCTAAAGGTATATCCGGATAGGCTGAAGACGAAGGTGGTGGGGATGGGGAATTCAATGTTCTTGGTGAGCTCAGTGTAAGCGGACGACAACTTGATATTGTCAATGTCGGATCAAAGGGCGGTGGATAACTAAATGTTGTGAACTAGAGGATATTATGTTAGACTGATGAACATGGATGTCTCAAATCGGTGGCTACTTACTCTAGATTCTAAAGAGCTTTTGCCGACGCCTGGAGCACCAAGCAATAGAATTCGAACGACTCGCTTACGGTCTTTTTGCGATAGAGACGATAGCGAAGGGGGTGACGTCATGCTAATTTCCTGCGAGCCATGATAATGGATAGAGGGTGTCGTTGCACACATTGTGCTGTGTTGTGGCAAGAAAAGGTATAAAATATGAAAGCACTATATCAAGCGAGCCTGGTGCAATTGCAATATAGACGGGTAAATAAAGATTCACGCTATCTGAGGTCTGGAGTTTATGAGGAATGGGGGCACTTTAAATAGAACACACTGCAGCTATCATTGTTACTCAACCGAGGAGTTTGTTTATATCAAACTTCTGCTGACGATGACGGCTATTTAGGCTGTCTGTAACGTTAGCAGAGACAAGAATGACATGAAGTTTCACGCCGAAAAAAATAAACATCTTAGAGATTGCAGACAACAAACCGGTAGTTTTGCTGCAATTTCGTCGTGTGATGCTGCGTAGGTATGTGAGATAAACTTTTAATGTCTCACGAGAACCGATTGTGTGTTTGAGATACTTTTCTGTGGCGCCATTACGCCCCATGTCAAGCCGACAAGACAAGGAAACGAAATCAAAAAGACTGCCAGGATGCCGATATAAGTTCTTCTATTCGTAAGAAGTTCCGCCGAGAATAATCACCGGACTTTTATACAAGGGGAAGTTGACAGAGTGAGGACAATACACTATATATCTTGTTGTTTGTCTTGCTGTTTATCTTAGGAATACAGTGCAACCGAGCGATTTATGTATACAGTTCCGGTCAAGCACAGCGTTTGATGTAACGCGGTGTGTGAAATCGATCTGAACACCGGAGACAATAACTGACGCTCACAGCTGACATATGCTTGTTAGTAGTTGCGAAACATAAGTACTTCACAGAGAGCCCCATTTCAAAGAAAAGATACATAGAGCTGTCATTCAAAACACCATGAAAACATGGTGGCAGGCTAGTTGTTGTAAGACCTGCCGTGCTTCTTTATCACGGCTCATAGCACCAGAGTACATTTGATTTGACATATATCACGTCAATATACCTGAATCACGATACTACTTTGTGCTTAGACATGAAACACAACGTATTTACATGCTATTATATCAGCAATTGTCATGCGTTTTGTTTTAATCATGACTCAAACGATAGTTATATCATTCGTCAAGACCTCGTAAGAAAAGTGAGAGCCGTGGAGTAAAGTTGTTCAAAGGTTAGGGTTACTCAAGTGAAACGCTAAGCATTTTGTACTACATGAGAAGACATATATAGGATTATCAGGACATAATAGAAAGCTTTCTATTAAAGCAACTGAAAATAATATTTGCTAAGCTGGGGAGTTTAAATATAACCTAAAGCGATTGATAATGATACATATATTGCGAGAAATCAAAACAGAAACAACTTACAGTATGGTAAGCAACATAACAAAGTATCAAGCAATAACCTTGGTGCCTCCCAATTCGAATCTGAAGATAATATAAAGTTATATGGACATATCGAGCAGTCCTTTAGAAAGAAAACGAGTATGTCTCCCTTTTGAGTTAATGTCGAACGTAATAATACGGCTCTCAAATGTTGAAGAGAGAGCGCTTGTCCAGATCAGCGTGAGTAATCGACGACCGGATAACTATCTAAGCGAAGCTAGTCACCCCGTAGCTTACGAGCTACGATAGTGAGCGGGACAACAATCATCATTGCAGTTTCGTAGACAGCCTTCATTTGGGCATACCATTCTATGAGATAGGCAAGAACTACAAAGCGTCGGGCCGCCTGGTGTACTCGAAGCTTGGCCATCGTAGCAGTTGAACGTGTGAACATTGAGATGTATTATTGATTGGTGGGAGAGAGATGTATGACTAATGTTTGCTTTTTGGATGTTGAAGAGGAGTAGAAGAGTTAATAGGAGTTCAAGATATGGACTTGGCTGGAGAGGTGGTTATACTAGCCTATGGGTAGGATGAATGGAAGAGCTTAGTATTTTATGATAAGAGGTAGGCTGCGAATATTTAAATTACCACCCACTACATTAAAATAAAAAACATTATAGAAAAACACAATTGTGATATCAGGAATTATTTCGAAGATAGAGGGGCATTCGTAGTCTGGATCTTCATAGTACTTGCGCATCTTCTTGGCCTTAAGACAAGATGAATAATCATGATATAATTCTGCGATATCTAGGCCGCGATGATACATATATTTGATATCTTCTGGGAAGGTCAAACCGTAGCCAGAGCAAATTTGTCCCCCGAATGATACTATACCAGGCATATCTTGATCTACAAGTATGGCGTGGAGGAGTGCAATCGCATGTGACTTATTGTTCTTCTTTTGCTTTTCATAATTTGTTAACATACACAGAGATCAAAGAAATGTATTCAGGACTCCGAGCGCTGTGTAGACCCCTTGAAATGGAGCGAATTCCATGCATCAGTTAGTTATATCCGTACAGACAAGTTAAGGATAGAGAGTGCTTAAATGAGCCTACGTTTTCCTGGCTAGTACATGTCAAAATGAAACTTAAGAAACAAAATAGATCAAGCGGCTATAAGATCTAACACTGCGTCACGTTACGTACTGCCTACTGAAGTCAAGATTGGAGTTATAACCCCTACAAGAAGGTATGACAGGATGGTATGACGATCAGACAATATCCCCGGCCGATATAGTAAGTATTTATAATTTTTGAATTAGACAGAAAGAGTGTCAGAAAGAGTGCAAGGAAGCATGCCACTATCTATCTGGATACATTGTGTAGATTATGACGTAGAGGCACCACTGGAGTGTAGGTTGATTATTATATTTCTCCCTGTCGTAGATAGGATTAGAATTGTAGTCTTGAACTTGTAGCTCTGGCACGAGTGGTCATGAAAAGGTAACGAAAGTACAGCACTTTGTCTTAGTGGATAGGGGAGAATCAAGATATTGGATGAAAAGGATATGCGTAGTAAATTAGCTGGATATAAAGATGTAAACTCATAGTATATGATCCCCAGTTAAGTTTATGACATCGGGACAAAGACCCTAAAAATAGAATTATCTACATAGTATAAGCTATAGACTAATCTATAAAAGCCTCGGCTGTGCTCTTAGTAATCTATAATTCTAAAGACCTTTGCCAGTATATAGTAAGCCTGGCTAACCATGTTGGCTTTGATGTAGATCTTGGGCTAGAGCACCATAGATACTGAAAGAGCGACTCTTGCTCCCGAATACGATGTACGTATGGCATGCAAATCTCGGGTTCGCATGACGGCCACGAACAGTGAATTGACAGCTGCATGAATAATCCAAAAGAAGAGATATTTCTACATGTATAGCTGTATGTTTTTTTTTTCCTTGGCTGACAAGGTTGGTCTATTGTTCGGTTGATTCGGCAAAAAAAGAAACGAAGAACAAATCAAGACGGGAGACTTAAGATCAAGCGAAGGACAGCCTAGCAACAGGGAAAGAATTGAGATTGAGAAACAACAAAACTACAAAGTAGACAGTTTCACAAATGAAAAAAAAAACCGGTCTAAGAGTCTGGGCTAAGAGTCTAGTGCCTACTTGTTGTTGTTATGGTGCTGTAGCTCAGGCTGAACGACTTGAAACAGAGGCCTGTTCGGTTGCTTAGTTGCTGACTGGGCTAGTTAAAGACGACCGGAACAACGAAGGAAAGTTGCTGTGATAGGATGCTGTATGTTACTTTGCGCTGTAAGATCTTTTTTTGATGGTACATAATTGCTGCAGCTCTGATACTTGGCTAACTGCTGTATGCATAAGATGTGGCGCCGAGTAGGCGGCAAGCAAACAGATGATTAGTTGCTAGTTTCTGTGGTTGGTTGTATCTGTATGTACATTACATTAGATATTGTATATTGTATCATTGTTGACGGAGAATTGCGACTTCCGAACCCCGCCTAGGAGACACTGGCATGGGAAGGATACATGAGGCTCTTGAATACACAGTCATGTCTTAAGAATAAATGTATGTACATATGGACATATTACGGTGAAGCATCAAGATATAATGCACTTCGAGATGATTTCTGGCGAATGAAGAGAAAGAGAGCGGCAAAACAAAGTATGATATCTCGGAGGTACAGCGTAATAAAATTTCAGTGGTTACTTGTTATTAACTTTTACCGCCGGAGTGAACCTGCTGTGTGTAAGCATGATACAACATATGTAAGTGCACATATAGATATAGATATATTTGTATGTCAATATAGTCTTAGGCCTATATTACCTGTAGATATAACAGCTTGACGATGTATACATTGTAGGCTCGAATGCATAAAAAGGAGACGGGAGGTTGGTCAGGTTTGACTAGCTAATCAATAGCGGAAGGCGATATTTTAGACTACGCTGAAGTTGATACTATACTTGGATTTTGGTGAGTGAATGCCAGCGTGATCGTGGCAGTGCATAGAAGCATCCTCTCTTGAGAAGTAGGCGCAGCGGGTAAAGGATACACTGGCCGACCTTCCGATATGCAGCACACACTAAGACGGTGTAGTACGAGATCAGAGCTCTAGTAGGCCTAGAATAGGCTGCGTGTTGCACTTAGATAGCAGATAGTCTAGCCGGCTCGGGATACGACGTGGAAAGGTGGCGATCAGTAGAAAAAAAAAAAAAAAAGAAACGAAGAAGAGACAAGTGAGGTGCTAAGAGTGGCAAGATTATCACGCAGAAGAATAATCGTGCAAGTAGACTAGCGGACAATTCAACAAAGATTCATTGAGTAATTGTAGGCGGACCGATCTTGGGTTAGACAGCCCTTGCTCCATAGTAAGAAGTCCTTGTAAATTCTAGAATCCCTGACATAACTGCGGGGCTGGCTATAGAAGGCCAACAAGATGCCCTAGTAAAGCAATGATAAAGAAAAGAAAGAAGAGCCTGGGAGACAAAGAGGCCTGCAGGGCGTTCGTCTTCGTCTTCCTTTTCCTTTTCCTATCTTTTATTTTCTTTCAGTCCCTTTGAAGTATTCTAGTATCCTTCAAGCACGCCTGGATTTCGCAAGAACTTCGTCATCATCCGTCCTTTCAAGATCCTTTGTTAGCAGTAGAATGCTGCTAAATAGCGCTATCGAGTCTTGATACTGACTAGTGCTACAAACCCGGGCCACTCCAAGTTCCAGTTAGAACGAGGTACCCTGACCCCACCCACTGTTCGCTTTTTCTTCCCACTGTAGTTTTGCTGTGCGGACGGGACAAGGGCCCTGGACCGCTCGTTCATTTAGAGCCCACACATGTACTCCTCCCTCTGTCCTCCCATCTTATCTACTCACAAGTAGTCGAAGCATACATAGTAAGGTCTTGGCCAACGATTCGCTCGGCATCTGATATTTACTTTCAATACTTTCAATCTCTGCATCATATCTTCTGCTCTTAGACGGTTCTATCTCTATTTTCCCGCTTTTTTCTGGGCATTCAACTGTGCGTCTAACTGTGCGACACTCTTTTTGCGTACTTATTTTAACTGTACATCCTTCGCTACGCTTGTTTATTTTGACACTATCTTTCTTACTGGCTTTGCCGAACAACAACAACAAACGATATCACCGCCCGATCACAGTTGTAAGCTTTCTTCTCGACTCTACGATTGCTGTACAATATAGAGGTGTGGCTGAACCCCAAGCATATCTCCGCCTTCTCAGACGACCAACCAGAGTTCTGCACCGACTAGACGACCCGGGGCTCGAACCTTGTTACCGGATAGGACCAGCTTGTCTTTCCCGCCAACATACTATATACATTGACTAGAATCTTAGCTCAAAAGACCACTGTTATGCTCCGTTGCCTGACTTCTCAGTGCCCTTCACAACAGCCACAACAACAATAGCTTTAGCTAAGGCTGGCGGAAACTTTTGTTTCTTATCCTACTCGCCGTCTTCCTGGAGATCATCCTAGTGAGCCCGACGACAAAACAACGATCGACGAACCAAGAGACCCAGCATTTTTCAGACTAGAAACTACGACGTGCCACTTAGCAATCAAACACTACTACTCTCTTAAAGACCAACCGACATTCTTCTGTCCATATACCATATCCCGCCTGTACCGACGACCCGCGGCGACCCTTCCTTCTGGTCTAGGGCCGCTTGGCCTCTTTCCTCTGCCTCGACTATCTGTGTGGCCATAGGCCCGACGATACTCGAACCACGCCCTTCACGCCATGGACGCCGATGTCGTCACACAATATGCCATCGACGCTGCCTATCTAGCCGCCCGGTCTGGCCTTTCTACTAGCAACACTAGCACGCGTCCTGCCTCGTTCAAAGTCATTGGCATCAGTTTGGCCGTGGCTTCGGGAGTCTTTATCGGAGTCTCTTTCGTGCTCAAAAAGTACGGTTTGATCAAGGCCAATGAAAAGTACAACGAGGTTGCCGGCGAGGGCTATGGATACCTCAAGAACTGGTACTGGTGGGGTGGAATGACCTTGATGATCATTGGTGAGATTTGCAACTTTGTAGCCTATGCTTTCACAGACGCCATCCTGGTGACACCACTGGGCGCGCTGGCTGTCGTGATCTCGACGGTTCTGTCAACAATCTTCCTGAAGGAGCGCCTGAGTCTGGTCGGCAAGGTCGCATGTTTCCTGTGCATTGTGGGCTCAATTGTCATCGTCATGAACGCTCCAGAAAGCTCCTCCGTGTCGACTATCCAGGAAATGCAGGGCTATGTCATTGCGCCCGGCTTTCTCAGTTATGCTGGCGTGATATTGGTCGGCTCTGCTCTGACAGCCTTTTTCGTGGCACCTCGTTGGGGTAAAAAGAACATGCTCGTGTATATCAGCATCTGCAGCTGGGTTGGTGGGCTCAGTGTTGTGGCTATCCAGGGCCTTGGCGCTGCTGTGGTGGCCCAGGCCGAGGGGACACCACAGTTCAACCAATGGTTCTTGTATGTGCTTCTTGTTTTTGTGATCACAACTCTGGTGACTGAGATTGTGTACCTCAATGTAAGTTATCTCACATTTGATTTGTCATTGGGTAATCTGGGAATGTTTGCTAACGACTCGTACAGAAAGCTCTCAATATTTTCAATGCCGCCCTTGTCACACCCACCTACTACGTTTACTTTACAACGACTACTATCATTAGCTCTGCCGTGCTCTTCCGCGGCATGCGGGGAAGCGCCTCCACCATCATAACCATGGTCAACGGCTTCCTCACTATCTGTGCCGGTGTAGTGTTGCTCCAGCTGTCCAAGTCCTCTAAAGACGTCCCCGACACGGCCGTTTTCAGTGGTGATCTGGACCAGATCCAGACTATCGCTGAGCAGGAGCAGCCCGAGACCGAGCCTAAAGCGGACGCTATCCGAGGCACAGCTGCCATTGTACGCCAGTTCTCGACGACTCGCCAGAAGCGTGAGGCTGAAGAGTTCGAACGTCTGCGCCAGGAATCAATGGCCGAGCGCCTGACGCCGCTCAATGAAGGTGAACATATGTACGAATGGGACGGTCTCCGGCGCCGCAGAACAACGCTCATGAGCCGCTCTAGTGTGAGCAGCCGTGGCACATCTGTCGGACCATCGGCATTTGCCGCCGGAGCCGGAGCCGGAGCCGGACGGCCGCCTGGTTCATCAGCTTCCGCAACACCATCTGCAATCTATCTGTCCCCTATGGGTCCCGGTAGTCCCATGCGCTCAAGATCGGGCTCGCACGCCCACCCGCCACTGGGCATGTCGCGGTTCCCAACCGAGCAGGAACTACGCGAAGAGGAAGAGTTGGAGCGGAGGCGTGCTACTAGTCCTAGCATCCTCAGCAGCATTGCTGGCACAATTCGTAGCAAGAAGCGTAGCCATATGCCGCCGACCGTTCCCGAGAATCCCAGTCCGATGCACCCCGTTCCACTGACCGAAATCACGCGACCGTCAAACGACTATGGGGCCTATTATTCGCAGACTCCTGGCTTTGACATCGAAGATCAGCGCACCGAATACCGCGGCGCATCTGGCTTCACAGATGTAGTCCCGACGCCACCGCCTCACTCAGCCCGCCGCCAGTTCTCGTTCCAGAACCTGTTTCGCCGGTCCCATAACAATGCGCCGCCGCCCCCAGCTGCGGTAGAAGAACGAACCGTGTCTGCTAAGCGCGACTCAAACCATAGCGGACGCATGACGTTGGGACTCCGCAAGCTGAACTCCAGTGGTGATACCGAGGAAGAGCGACTGGGCCTTGTGAAGTCCGACGGCCCCGACTCGAGCTTCGTGTCTGCCCGCGACGAGGATGACGACTTCTACGAGGAGAAGCTCACCTCTACCGTGGTCACCGAAGCCCGCTATGGCCGTGAACTGACAGAGTCGCCACCGCGCTCTCTGGTTTCGCCGTCTTCTTCCGACGATGCATCGCCACCTCCGCGTCAACGCGCTGTAGGCGGCAGCTCTTACGACACCGAGCGCACCGAGAGGCTGTATGGCAGTCCCCAGCGCGACTCCAACAGTGAGGCTCCGCCGCCCGTACCACAGCACCGTAGCCGCGACAGCATCGTACGGCATTCCCACGGCGCTAACGGAGGCTCGGGCTCGGGGTCTGGATCTCGGCCCGGAACTAGATCGGGACCGCAGTCCCGGCCGCAAAATCCAAATCGCTCGGACTATCTATGAAGATATGAGACCACGCTACACACTATCTGACGCCCCATGACGCCCCATCCTTTTTTTTTTTTCTTTTCTTCAAACGCTATAGTTTTGTATTATTGTCCTTTCTGCTTCTTTGCCATGTTTTCGTCTGTTGCTTACATCCAAAAATTGCTGACACAAATTCTGCACTATGGCTGCGACCAGACTATGTCCTATTTGTTTTATTCCATTTTTTTTTTCCATTGTCAGCTCTAAGTTGGCAGGGATCTTTGGAGTATCGAGTCTCCTTTCTATCGGTTTACATTTGTTACTGCTAACCACATGATATATACTTTTTTTTTCCTTCTTTTGTTTCTATAGTTAAGATATAATTGTCCTGCTACGTACAAAAATCCCTCGGTAGACTCGAGACATATGATCACTATCCCCCCCCTTCTCGGTGGGATGTGGAACACAGATAGAAATAATTCAACATGCATTTTACTAAAACTATGGCTCTGCTTCTCGATTCTCTTACAGCTTTGTTTTCTTTGAGAAGTCTATCCTTACCACGATTTTCTCGGTTGATGTGCCAGCCTGGACCTCTTTTACCGCGCTTTTCAGATCTTTGAGCCCGACTACCCTGATGTTGGGCTTGACTTGTCCTCGCTTGACAAAATCCATAGCCTCTCGAATGTCATTTCGGCCACCTACCATGCTACCGATGATCTTCACGCCTCGCTCCATCAGCCACTGGGGCTGGAAGCTGACAAGTTGTTCAGGGGAAGCGATGCCTACACAGACCAGGCTTGCATACATAGCCAGCAGTTTTAATGCCTGGTCATATGCCTTGACAGATCCGGCACAAACCACAACAGCATCAGCCAATTCTCCGTTCGTTATGTCGGAGACACGCTTTGTCACATCCTCAGTAGTGAAATCGACAAAATGATGTGCGCCCGCCGCGCGCAGAACAGTGCCCTTTTCGGCTCCAGCATCGACTCCGATCACACGGAGTCCCATAGCTAGCGCATACTGAACGCCCAGTTGACCCAGACTGCCCCCGGCACCGATGAAGACGATGGACTGACCGGCGTGCAATCCAGCCTCTTTGATAGCCTTGTAGATGGTAACGCCGGCACACATGATTGGCGCGAGCAACTCCGGCGCTACATTGTCGGGTACGTGCGTGACATAGCGGCCGGGAACGATGGCATACTCTGACAACACGCCATCGACGAACCAGCCACTAAAGGCACGCAAGTTACAACGTGCCTCGTCGTGACGACAGCCAGCGCAAGAACCGCACGCGTCTCGTACGAAACCAATGCCGACGAGAGAGCCGGGTAGGAGAGGAGAGGGCTTGATGGTGTCTGGAGCGGTGGATTGGAGGGGGGAGGGTATGTTGATGGAGGATCCGACGGCGACTATGCGGCCGATGCCTTCGTGGCCTAGAATGCGCGAGGTAGGTCCGAATATACCTTTGGCGAGCGATACATCACTGCCGCAGATGCCGCAGGCTAGCATCTTGACCAGGACGGATGTGGGAGGTAGTGCAGGAAGAGGAACATTTTCAACGGTGAAGCTGAAGTTTGGACCAGGCTTTGAGTTCAAAGGATCAGTTAGCTTTTATATCATGCTATGTCTGTTCTAGAAAGGGGAAAGAAACCACTTGCATTGTTGAGAAGTGCCGCTTGATGGACAATTGGGACTGTGAAGTTCGACATTCTTTGCTGAGGTATCGTTAATCTATTATTGCTATTGTCGTTGTTGAAGGTCAGACGAACTCTGATGATTTGTGAGAAGTAGTATGAGAATAACCCTAGATTTTTGGATAGCAGTAATTACTTGGTCAAGATACTGCAGTAGCTCAGGTCTTTATATCTTCCTCCAGTCAATAGACCAAACCATATATCTTGCCTTTTGCTCGCAACTCACAACCAGGGCGAACATCATACATAATCAAAATCCACAGATACTCCTTCAGAATCCTTAGTTTCCATATAACTTGTACCAACGGGACCAAAAAAAACCTACCTACCGGAGAACAAAAAATGAAGCAACATGGCAAGGAAGTTGTTCCACCTAGAATTTTCCAACTCCATATTCATCCATGTGATCTAGAAACTAGGTATATTCTTCAATTTTAGCCAAGGTTCTAACTATTTGAGATTATAAATTTATGTTATTTTCGGTTTCTTGAAGTACGATCTCCAAGTTTGCCGGATCGGTAACGAAGATCGGCTTTTTTTTTTTTTTTTACTTAGGATAATTGTTGGAATATTCACGAGTCGTTGGAGATTGTAAAAGATGATGTTCGTCTTTTATCTTTCGTATGAAGAGAAAAGCCTCATATGCAGAGTAACAGTAGTATTATGGAGTTTCTTTTTCTTTTGGAGTCACGTTAAGAATTGAGTCGATCGACTAAGAAGCCAAACGGAACGAGGTTCCACCAGCGGGAAGCTAGGATTTTTAATAGTTAACGTTTATTAAGAAACTAGATGGAAGGTAAGGGTATGATAATGACAATGTAGGCGTAGAAATATAAAGCATACGAGGTACATTGTATGTACACTATGGTAATTGTTAAGTTGAAAAGACTCAATATAAATCATCTTAGTATAGATACACATATTATGTCGGCACAATAGTCTGTTTATCCGGGTGGATGCAGTTATACCTCCTGCTTTTCAAATCATTTCCCATGACTATCTACTCAATCTTACATCCTAGAACATACAGTCGAGCTCGTTCGTTGAGCATATTGTTAGTGGTTTAATGCAGCATCTACGCAGTGAGCCACACCATACGCTATCTTCTCTCCTCGGTCAACATAATCCACAAACCACTACACACCGTGATGGCTTGTCTAATCATACCATCACTGCATAAGTCTTATCTACATCTCTACATATAAACTCCGCATCTTGTCATCCACAGTCACATCAACCGTGTGGTTAAACCTTCAAGTTATTGGTGCATATATATTTTTCTCAATCGTATAACCTTCCAGCTAAGGTTGACACGGGTTATAGTGTGAACCCGTGTGGTAGATATGGATATGATAAATGACAGCATATGATCCAATCAAACCTCGGGCAACACTGCGTGACAGATCAAGTAATATCCCATATTTTCGTCAAGGGTTTTCATTCGATTGATTTGCCCAACTCATTGACAAAAAAAAAAAACACATCGTTAGCCGCAGAATGGTCGTGCTTTATATCTAGTATCGTCTTCGGGGGTTTTCTCGGTTGGGATATCAACCTCATTCGGGTTGATATACCACGAGTCATCCCCCCCTTCCATGATGGTTGTGCTAAATCCATTACCCAACCAATGGAAACAGTTACCCTGTGCTTTTTCTGTTGCCTCATACTGGAAGTCCTCCCATCTAGGCGCTCTCAGAGTCTCTAGAGCGTGATTACTACAGCCCGGCCAGACTCCGACTATTCTCTCCTGTGTACGGTGGGCACGATACCAAGAAGAGCATTCGCCTGAATACACCGTAGTCTTGAAGTAGGCGTCGATATACGCACTGTAGGCTTTCATCGGACCAGACTTGATTTCCATAGAAGCATATTCTTCGCGTTGGAGTTTGCGGATGGCTTTGACGACATAGTCGCCTTCGGCCTCGTACATGGAGTTCAAGCTTCCGCTGCCAATGTTTGAGTTTGGCCCGCCGAGAATGAAGTAGTTTGGGAATCCATCTACGGCTATGGAAAGATAGGCTTCAGGGTATCTCTCCCATCGCTGAGCTAGTGTCTTTCCGCCGCGGCCACGAACTTCAAAGTTTGGGGCACCTGATGTATCGTATCCCGTAGCACAGATTAGCACGTCGAGGTCAACGGAGGTAGCCGACTCATCTTCCATGATTACTCGGGATCCAGAAATGGCCTTGATAGCTCCTGTTTTTAGAGTCACATTGTCTGCACAAAGCGCTTCGAGATATCCCGGACCAGGTGTAATACGCCGGCATCCGGGCGAGAACTTGGGTAGGAACGACTCTAGAAGATGGGCTTTGTCTCCCATTCGCTTGAGCATCTGTGAGCGAAAGTACGGCCCACCGCCTTGTTCCATACCGGTGCCTTTGATTGTTGAGTCGAACACGATGTGGCCCTCATGTTCGATGAGCTTGCAAATGCGAAGATACTCGGCTGGATTGGCCTTCCATTCATCAATGAGAGATTGCGGAACTACGTATCGTTTAGATCATCATAACGGCAGGTTTAGAGAGAGATCTGATAACTTACACTTATTAGTGCTCGGGTCTAGTCCTAGACGAGCCATGGAAGACTCGCCAAAGGAATTAATTATGTAGGTTGGAGAACGTGCAAATTCAGTTACCGTAGCCCCAACGATCTTCTGAAGTTGTGGTATCAGCTGAATTGCACTGGATCCATTGCCTATGACGCCAATATGCTTGTTTTCAAGATTGATACTAAAGGTTTGTTAGTAAGCCATATCTTCTTATGGAGGGAAAACCCCTAGGAATGTATACCTGTCATCCCATTCAGCTGTATGCATGACTGGTCCTTCAAAGCTCTTAAAACCTGGGATTTCGGGCCAGTATGGCTGACTGAGAGTTCCACGTGCCGATATGACGACATCTGCTATATCAACAAAGGCCTCTCCAGACAAAGTGTTCTTGATAGTGACGTGCCACTCTTTGGTATCTTCATCCCAAACACAGGTCTGTACAAGATGCTGTGTCTTGATGAATCTTGTAGCTCCGAAACGCTGAGCTACGGAGGTCATGTAATCTCGGATTTCGGCTCCGGGAGCGTATAGGTGTGACCAGGCTGGATTTGGCGCAAACGTGTATTGATAAGAATGCGCTAACGATATCATATCTGTTAACTGAACCATATCCTCTGTAGAATTCAAGGGTTGACTTACCAGGCACATCACACGCAATTCCAGGGTAAATATTACTCCACCTGTATTTTTGTTAGCTGTAAATATAATCTAATGTCATCTCAACACGATAATCTTATAAACGTACCATGTTCCAGCTAAACCTTCATTCTTTTCATAAACTTGAAGCTCAACATTGCGCAAGCGTTGAGGAATCCTAGTAGTACACGAGTAGCAAAAGAGAATTAGTGAGGATAAGAACAACGTCGTTCAGTATGCTCTATTACCGTATAGCCGCATATATGCCACAAAATCCCGCACCTATAACGATCACTCTCATCTTCCGGTGATTTTCGATCGGTTCGTTGTTTAGTGCTGACATCTTGATCTTGGTATCCTGTTATTCAGGTTGAGTTGTTTCTTGAGCTTGGCCGGTGACGTTTCTTTTGCGGAAGCGATTGAGAGGATTTATTTCAGGACTATGAAATCAGTCATGAGTAGATATTTGACTAGAGACATCGAGATTTTCGTGTTATGGGCTATAATCTAGCTGATACGCTGTGACTTTATACTGACGTGCCCCTCTCAATGTTGCATTGCGCTTACTTATCCATGATATTACTATGGGAGCACGAACTAAACTATATGCCACACCAGCGTCACACTGTGGCCAGTACTCAAAATGAGGTGACATAACAATCAGACAGTTTTCTTTTAGGTTCCAAGTACATATATGATACGATTAGCATGATGCTCAAAATGAATCATTGGGTTTCTGAAAGACTTGTCGTTCGTGACTAAGAAGGTGAAAAGAAAAAGCGTCATCACAATGCCATATAGAGCCAAGCTGTAACTCAGGAACGGCACAACATGACAAAAAAAACATGACGAACCAGATGATTATACACGATGATAGAGCTGCCTGCCCCCACTCGGAGTCGAACCGAGGACCTTGTCATTACGAGTGACACGCGCTACCACTGCGCTACAAGGGCGTGAGATATCACCAAAATTTGGAGCTGCAAATAGAGACTATGAATTCGTGTACGAATAGTTTTGGCCCCGATACAACCGGAGCGTCCTAGGACAATCACCCATGTGAGGAAAGGCTTGATATCGGAGCAGGTCGTTAAGGCTGATAACGTAGACCATCGTGGCATGATAGTAGTTCGCCTAGGGAATGGGTATAATAGCTAATGTCTATGACCCAAACCCGGACGATAATCAACGTTGGATAGCAGTGTCGAAGGTGCAGGAAATTAAGAGGGGACGGAAGGCAATACTGTGCGGAGACAGGAACACACACTCACATATGTAGGATAGCGGAACCATCAGTCTTCAGACAGCGACAAGCTAGTAGACTGGATTGAGTAGTCAGGTACCATTCTCCTGAATGACCTGGATGTCACAACATGCGATGCCAACCCTCGGTCGCCTTCGGTGATAGACCTAGCCTTTGCAACACAGGAGCACCTCTGCACCACAGAGGTTCCAATAGATCTGGACTGTGGGAGTCACCACGAAGTGCTTGTCACAACAGTTACCTGCACACCTCCCCAAACCTCTAGCCGAGCTGTGAGATATAGGATTGATAAGGTAGACAAGGAGCTCTTTCTTAAAGCTTGCGGAAAAGAATCTGCTAACCTCACATCTGGACAACTGACAACTTCGGAGGGACTGGACGACGAAGCCTAAAGGATCACTCAAGCGCTGATCCGAGCTCTTAATAGGTCAACCCCATAGACTACTGGTAAAGGCATTGGGAAGCGCTGGTGGAACGACGCCTGTAAAGCCACAGTCCGAGATGCACGACGAGAGAAAGTCGCTTGGAGACTGGCCCAAACAACTCTATCTTTTGAAATTTACAAGGCCAAGCGCAGAGCCTTCCACCGAGAGATACGAAAAGCTAGACGGGAGACATGGCAACGGAACATTGAGGCCATCAACGACCCTGGATATGTTTTCAAGGCTTTG
>LJZU01000354.1:0-13804 GCA_001513805.1 Davidsoniella virescens
GTGGGGGGGGGGGAAGCAAGGCACGAATTCGAAACTATTGATAGTAATTGCTTCGCGCGGGAGCGTCAAAAAATACTAAAGACGGTAACAATATCTTTAGCGTGATGACGAAGAAGAAACCAAATCAAAAAAAAAAAAGAGAAAAAGAAATCAAAAATTGACAGAAGGAGAAATTCGATTTATCTGCTCTAGACAGCTGAGAAGAAAAAATATGCGAAGGAACTGCGGGCTGGGTAGGCAAGAAGCAGAAAAGGGAAGGAACTAAGTTGGGGAAAGGAGGAAGGAAAACAACAATTCTAGTAGTTACTGTTTGGTCAGAGGCCTACGAAAGAGTTGAAAAAGTTACATATCGCAAAGCTCGCTTCTGTCATTTGTCCTGTGAGTAGGATTTTCACTTAAATATTGACAATTTGAGCCTGTAAGATGTTAATATCTTGAACCATATCCTCTAGTGTACGTAGTTTACACACATTCTTATCACTTTCCACAACCTCCATCTTCATAACGTTCTTTTGGTACTGAACAGATAGAAACAGGGCATAAAGGAGGAAATTGCCGTGTCGGCTTCAACAGTTCTTCGTTTTCCAGTGGTCCAGAACACCGGTCAAAACAGTATTGCCCGCTTTGCAAATTGGGGCAACGACTCTGACTCGGAATTGGCCAATGAGTAATTCTTGGGAATTCAAGTATGTAATTCTGTAGTTAATTCGATATAAGACATTTTCTTTTCCCCCTAATCATCTTCTGCCTCCCTATAGTTACTTTTGTGCTTCTTCTTCTTCTTCGTATGTATTATATATCGTTTTTATAACACAAGATGCCTTTTTTTGTTGAGACTTGAGTAGTGCACAACACGAAGCCACCATGGTCAATATTTCCGTTCAGCCCTCTCATTTTTTAATTACAATCCACCCTAAAACTCAGGTAATTGTGCTACAAATTGCGGTGGATCGAACATCACGCCGCGTCCCTGAATTTGGCGTTATGTATGATTGATTTGTACATGTAGAAGTGGAAAGACCAACAGTCAGAGAGAAGAAAAAAAGAGAGAGAGGCCCCCTTCTTTTAGACCCCCCTCCCCATGCTCTGATCATAATCATGTTCTGTCGCGTCTGCATATCGCTTTTGTTTTCGCGCTAGACAGACCCAGATAACAAGCTCCTTCTTTCTATCTATCTCGTTTAACATGTAGTTATACATTATACATACATATATGTTTTTATCTTATCTGCAAGCTGCGCGTTGCACCTGCATGTGTTCGTTTCGTTTCGTTTCAACTCATTACCGCTAATCCATCAATATTCCCCTTCTTTTTCGAGATTTTTACGAAAAAGAAAATTCAATATCATGGATTGTACGTGCAACTGCAACTCTAAATATCAGACAAGCTATATTTAAGAACAGACGTTGATGTTAATTTCAGGGGTTCTACTAGCAACATGATCTAAATTAGAGCTTTTTACTAGCGCGTTACCTAAGCTTGCTACACAAAAGTAGAAAACTAAAACTTGAAAAAGGTCCCTGTTTAACTATCTGTTGTCGGGGTACAAAATGCTGAGTTTAGTTGTCTCTCATAACTGTCGAATCTATATTGAACTATATCTACAAATCTACCGATTTACGTTTCGACATGACTTGGGGAAGCGTTGTTCTATCTGTCGTCGATTCATGAACAACATAATCTCAAAGTCTGCCAAGGTTTTACAACACTCCGATCTCTTACTGGCCAGACACAACAACTATTTCATGTCCTCAGGTACTATCCAAGATAGTAGGTCACTATCTTCTGGACTCGGTGAACTAGTGGTCAACACTCTGTCCAAGCAATAAGATTTTACCCAGACTTTTTATTTCATAACTTCCATTTACATGTCTCTCACAGCAAAAGCCCATTTACAGCGCCGAATTTTATAGTGCCCACTGTTCATAGATATGTCAAGAACCACATCAAGTAATCCGATATGGTCTAGGGGCTAGGATATCTCGCTCTCACCGAGAAGGCCGGGGTTCGATTCCCCGTATCGGAGACAACAACATCGACACTCCGGTGTCCTCGCTTTTTCGTCTTTGAATTATCTTAAGCTTCCTTTTTTTTCGTGTGCTTCTGCTCATACTATCTTTCTTTCTTCCCTAACGTTTGCTCTAGGTTTGGTTTCCCTAGCTCGCGTGCTCGGTTTTTTTTTTGCTTCCTTTTCTTGGTTGAATCTGGCGAGACGAACCAGTGCCTGATAAAGGCTTGACCGAACCAAACCATATTCCTCCCTACATGTGTGCCATTTATACCCTACTATCTCCCTTGGTATATATTGTTTATATTATCCCTTCAGCCTGATATTTTCTTTATAAATCAGTTCGATATCGATTCACTAAGCAACACTTTTTTTGATATCTCTAGATCCAAGATCACATTGTTAAACAGAAAATGTCCTGATATTGAGGTATACAGTTAACCGTAGCTAGTTATGTATGTTCGAATATAGTATGCCGCAAACAAACATTAGCTTGGACTATTTTTCTCTTCTCCCTTGTCTATGTCATGGACCAACAGGCTCTCCGATTTTACAAGAATGATGTACCCAAGGAAGAATCCCTAACATTCAGACAATATGTCGAAAATGAAAAACCCCCATAAGTAAGAAAAAGAAGCAACGTAATAGGAGGAGGGGTAACGATCCTTCGACCTTAACAGATATACAATGACTACATGTGTATACGTTGTCATATAACATTAAAAATCCTGAAATCTGGTATTGTCTTGTTTGTATAACACTACTGATATTACATATAAGATGGTACAAACATTCAAAGAACTCCAGTTAGCGACAACATTTACACGAATTCTTTTAGTTCACGTCTTGCATGAGGAAGCGATCACATGCAAATCTACATTGCGATAACCAGTAAAAAGCGCTTATTTGTAAAGCTGCACTGTAACCTTCACATTAATCCATCGATTCTTTCTTTTGTTGATCATTTGAGATATCTAAGGAACATCTGACAAGAGTTAGTCTTGTCATCACGATGTTTATGATAGTCATGATATTATAGGTAGAGACGGAAGGGGTGGTATCATATATTCAAACCAAAAAAATGCCCAACTAAGCGATAAAGAAAAAATAAATAAAAATGAGAGGAGATGCTATACGACTAGATGGAAGAGAATACTGCAAAGAAAAAGAAGAGCAAACTTTACATTTTTTTTCACAGCCAGTGATGGCTAGCCAAGTTATACCAACATACAAAGAAAGATAATGAAAAAAGACATACTGGATCCAGCCCTGTTATACCCTTTTTTGTCACCTTCTTATCTTCTTCCTAGATATACCTATATGATATCTATCCACAGGGATATAATGAAAATATAAAGATGACAACCGAAGCACCATATACAAAAAAGACTAGTGTTGGTATCAAGACTCGTCTTCTAGTAACGCTGACCATGCTTTCGTGATTTTGTCCTCTATAGTCGCCAACACCTCTACAAAATTCGGGCCTTTTGTTGCCTTCTTGGGGTTATATCCCTTCACAGGTTCAAACCCATCATCAGATTCAAATTCTGAGTCATTTGAAACAAACATCTCCTCAGTCTGCTGCTGCTGCTGTTGCTGATCTAGTGGGATTTCCCCGTTGACAATCTGCCACTCCCAACGTGTTTGATACATTGATCGAAGCCAGGATAACGCCGAGCTTGCAAGATAGAGTGTGTTTTCAGTGAAGGTAAACTTTTTTTCGTGCAAGCCTTCACTACTCTTCAGCACTGCCATTGGTTTACGGTGATTGCTGCTGCTGCTATTTTCTGATCCACTTTCACAGATTGTTTCGAGTAAGATTATGCAGAACGGGATAAACACCATACGTAGATCCTCTGCTATGGACCGCGGAATAACTGTGCTACCCGGCTCGCGTATGCTCATGACCCGTTTGATATTCTCTTCAACTCCATTATGCGCCTTCTCTAACGCATCCTCGCGATCTTGAAGGGCCCTCTCGGAAAGCTCTTGTTGCGGATTTTGATTACTATGGTGCGGATGGATGTCATGTTGTTGTGGTTGGGGTGGCGTTGGATGAGAAGACTTTTCAAGGTTGCGATGCAAGTAACTCAGGTATCGCCAAAGCGGCCAGGTCACTCGGTCACTGGGAAGTTGGAAGGGTTCTAGAGCGTGTGCCAAACATTCCTCACCGGCAAGTCTAGCTAGCTCTGATATCTCGGGCAGTTCTAGCTGTTTGTTCTTCGGGAGACTTGGAGCTGTTCCCAACGCTCGTGTCACCGTTGACTTGGGGACGTGTGGGTTGATACTCGAATCAGGTATGACTTCTTCGGAGTCGTCAGACTCGGTGACATTGAAATCCTTCGGTATCTTAGACCTATTGTACGTCTTGGATGGGGATGGTTCGAACTCCATGGTCGAATACCTTGAAACGTGGTTGTATCGTCGTGGTGGCGTCCCTTGATCTAGAATCGAGGTAGCAGAGAACTGTGAGAATTCCACATCAGGCTCAACTGCATTCCTTGAGATACCATGTCTAGCTGTTGATCTCACACTTTCCGTCGCTGGCGCCGTCGAGACATGAGGACGATAGTTCCCAGACGTCTTTGCCACCCACCTGGGGATGATGTTCCCACTGTCGTCTGTCGGTCTTCTATTTGACCACCGATGTTCTAAAGCTCCGTCATCTTCCAAGTCCTCCTCCACTTCATAGCCGGCATCATAACGCTCTTCCGCAGTGGCCCCGCTAAGATTAGATGAGAGCCGACGCGTTCGCTTGGACTGGCCCGCAGCCGTAGTCTCAACTTGTTCTAAATCCGAAACACGTCTGCGCTTAGTTGGTGTGGGCACAGTCGAAAGATCGGCCGTAGGGTTGTAGCGCGCTGCAACCCGATCGGAAAATCGAATCATGGAATGCGATGGCGATACTTGCAGTATGGATGTTGCAGGAGTTTCACTCAGCGGAAGAGATGTGGCGGCCAAGGAATCAATGGTAAGAGAGACTCCGCTTCTAGTGGTAGTGGTAATGGCAGTAGTAACAGAGGTAGTAGAGGTAGCTGAGGCCTTGTTCAAGACACTAGCACTGGCCGTAGGTCTAGGCGTAGCTACTATAGGCGTGTTTGTTGTGTTATACGCGGGTACTGGTACTGGTACTGGTATGGCGCGCTTTCCTGCGTTTTGAAAGAAATGTTGTTGTGCAGGGCACTTATACTGGTAAGGTTGCTGATATTGGTACTGGCTATTATTTAGGTGGTAGTGTGGATGCTGCACTATAGCACTGGCGTAGGGGATGCTCTGCTGACGATTTCCCGATTTGCTAGTTGAGGTGCGCAGGGGCGGAGGTAAGCGAGCAGGGATCTCGTCTGCGCTGTCGTCGTCGTCGTCGTCGTCACTACTACAACCACCACTATTGCTACTGCTATCGCTAATACTGCAACCAGAGGCGTATGGCGAGGAGGAGGCAGCAGCAGCACTAGAACAGATGTTATAGCAGGCTGCACTATTATTTTTAGTAATAATACCAATGCTGCTATTATTATCCGACCCAGCTGCAGTGTTTGGCAGGTAGGAGGCGGCAAGGGGGTTTACGGAGTCAAGTTGTCCGCCGTATTCAGTGCTATGAAGACTTTCGTTCTGGTGCTGGTGGTCGAAATCGTGTGTCAGAAGGTGGCGCTGATGACACGGGTGTCGATGATTTTGGTGGTGGTTATGGTGGTGGTGTTGGGTTTGGTTCTGGCGATCGCTATTGAGCTGCAGCACGTCGTACTTCCGAGGCGAAAATCGACGCGGTCGGGCGTCGCTGTGTTTATCGCTGTGCGGAAGTGAACTGAATATCGATCGTCGCGATTGATTGCAATGGCTTGTAGCGTGCTTTCGATGACTTTGATGATGATTTTGATGGATATTATGATGATGATGGTGGTGGTGACGGCGATGGTGCTTGAAAAGTGCGGGACTTTCAATCGATGGCAGGACGAAATCAGGGTCGTCACAGGGCAAAATCATGCTCATTATCCCGGGCATCTGAATCGCCGTTCACATGCAATCAGGCGCAGATGGAAATCGCGATGCAATCAGTAGGTCGAGGGTAAGAATGGGATGAAAGTTACTTATTTTCAATTGGACTTCAATTATCGCGATTGGTTTTTTTTTTCTCTTCCCCTTTTTGTGTTGTTTTCGTGTTTCTGTTCACAGTCCAATTGCTTTTTTTCGTCTTGTTTTACGCCTTTGTCACTAACTGTTCACAGTTCATGGTGTCAAGATACTAGGTTAGTGTGCCTAGAGGACAGCCCCAACGGCCCTACAAATTTTGTGCTTTTGGGGCGTGCTCTAGGCCTACTGACAATTTTAATGTGCTTCTCAAGCATCTGCCTGGGTCATAGTGGCATCTCCAATCTTACTGGAATTTGGGGCAAAATTAGGTGTATACTCTGAAGACTAAAATAATAATAGTTGGCCTCAAAAATAACGGAGTGTAGAACCCCACTATAGTCCCATAGTCAGTTTTTCTTATTTTCTCTCTCTCTTTCTTTTTTTTTCTGCAAAAATTTATTGGAGATGGACTTGTACAGTCTTCTGCTGACTCAAAAAAAAATGTAGCGCTGAGAAACAGTAGTGGAATTCTTATATGTAGCTTCTGTAATTGTATATCAGCTTCTATGAATCTGAAAAATATTACAAGCCACCTCTTCACCAGTCAGTGCCTCGATTCCTTAGAATATCACTAATAATGATTTCGTGAGCTATACCTTGTACTATCATCAGATGATGGGCCCCCTCTTTCTCTAATATTCTTTCATCCAACTTAGGATAGTCTAGTTCCTGTTACCCTTAGCTCCAAGACATGATTTACATATTCCCACTTCGCAGCTTCCAGTCACCTGACCGAGCTATTCTAAGCAGCTGATAGTGTACTGAGTGCTGATTGGCTGGTAATACACCTAGCTCTTAGTTTCAAGTCGTGCATGTTTTACATACATACATGTACATACGGCCAACAAATGATTATAGTTCCACTCGTGACTCTAACTATATATCCGTACAAATCTAGTTGTATCTGTATACAGATACGAGTACGATGATCACATTGGACAAAAAATCACATATACTCTTAAATCCCTGTCTCTTTTTATCAACAATGTAATATGCAAGGAACATAATCACATCTGCAAGTGATTTCATTTCACATAAATATCAGCCAAAACCTATGGTATGTACAGCGACATGGCCATAAAAGTGATACAATTAACATCCCTCCCAACCAAACTCATCCATTCGAAATTATGTCATGACGCTCATACGAACCATGATCTGATGTTTTCCATACAGAAAAGGAAAAAAAAAACTAAATCCGTGCATACTAATATAAATTGATACATAAGTCTTATGCATCTGTACATAGAGAATCCAGAAACAAACAAGACAATCTGCAATCTAATTGACCAGCTGGTATTTCAAAGATGGCCTTTTCGATGTATTGTTCTTCTTGCTTGTCCAACACAACATGTGACCTAAAGAATCATATCGACAATATCTGATCAGAATCAGCCAACGTTCGCTACGGTGATCATCTGATCTGCTCTTGATCAAGTGTCATTAAAGCCCTACAATATCATCATGGCGTTCTTGCAATTACAGTCACACGCACACGGACAAAACCCGCATTCATATATAAGCGCATTGATATTCATGCGTATAACTTAATCTTGCTTGCTTCAAAGGCATATCTTTGTATTGTGTGACCCTGATCAAGGGTATGAAGATGTATATGAGGTATAAGATGAGAGTGGACGAGGTGAGAAGTGTTTTTCTTCCGTAACAAGATGATAAAATACATGCTAAACCGATAGGTTGGGATATAAGAACTCGCTGTGCGATAGTTCACGATGCAAATAAATAGATACACAAATAAAAAGAGGAAATCAAACAATAAAGCATGTCAGCATGTGGGACAAGATACGATCTATATGATATATATATATATATATATATATTTATACACAAGCCAAGAGATCATATCAAAAAGACTTGATGAGTCACTTGGCTTCGTGGTGCCGGAAGGACTTGCGGCGACTAAAGGCCCGTTTGATAGACGAGAATAGACCGCCTTTTTTCGACTCCCGGGCAGATGTCGAAGCAGCGGTGTTGGATCGCGGAAGTTTGCTCTTCGGATCATCAACGGCGCGTTCGACTACGGCATCCTGTACTGGCTGTTCAGAATTCAGGGCTGCCGCAGCTGCCGCCGTCACCCTGCGTTGCATAAACACTGCACCAGTCGACATACTACGTCTTGGTGTATAGGTCGGCTCAATAGGCAATGGTGGCAGACTGTGCCGCTTATGTGATGATGATTTTGCTATAGTCGCGGCAGCTTGTGGTGGTGACGAGTTACTGGACGATGAGGAAGATACTGGCGATTGGGGCTTTTCGGATGGGCCGACTGAGCGACGAAGAGAGCTGCGTCGAGGTGGTACTGCACCAGTAATTCCCTTCTGCTGCAGTGAAATCCACACAGAGGATATCGCAATGAACGCGCGAGTCTCAGCATCGACGGGTAGAAACCGGCGTTCGTTGCTAACTAGAACGGAAACAGTATCCTTGTAAGCAACAGAAGCTCTAGGGGTCTGCGAATCAGATTCGCGAGGCTGCTGCGGCAGATAGCAAAAGTCTTGGATTTCAAGACAGGCTGGTGTCACCGTTGCCATGACAGGGTGCCGTCTAGTAGCCGGGTCAAGAATGCTGAAAGTAAACTTGTAAGGTGGTAACTCATTGCTGATGCCATTTTCGGGCACCGACGTCGCACCTGCACTCACTCTGCGCTTGGCCCAGCGTGCTCGTGTTACCAGACCATCCGAGCTTTGATGAACAAAGTCGTATGAGCCGTTGGGTAGTGCCGTAGCACTCCAGACACTTCCGTCGGCAAGCACAATGTCAGTCTTCCCAGTCTCGGGGACTGGGCTGAAAACAGCAATGAGATCCCGGCGATCAAGACGATCTTCGTTCGAGGAGTTATCCTCGTCAATGTCGTAGCTCTCGCTTCGTGCAAGAACAAGGTCATTAGCACCTAACCGTCCACTCATTCGAAACAGTCTTGGGAATTTTCTTGCAAGTCTGGGGGCTGCGATGGATGAGCCTGACACAAATGAACTTGGTAGAACATCGAACATTGGTTTAGGCCTCGTTTCCGTAACAAGTTGAATCTGCAGGAGAAGCTGTGGCGACATCTGTATCAAGCGGCGGCTTTTCTTGACTACTTTTGGTGGGGGTTGTGCGACAATGAATCGCGATCCGGTTTTGGATAGACGTTTTGAGCGCCGTCTGGAGCCGCCAGCAACTGATGCCGTCAGCATGGAGCTGTTGTCGGAGAACTCTGAGAATGTACCATCGTCTTCTTCGCTCGAATGAGTTACGGAGTTGGATAATGAAGCTGGTATGGGCTGTGTGAAGTAGTTGTGAGCGCGATATTCCTCATCATCTGGTATCGAGAGATTGTCGACTTTCAAAGACGTAGGCTCAGGCTCTTGGAAGCGTACGATATGGTTGTTTCGTGGAATAAAGTCTGATACTGGTCGCTGGCGGCCTAATTTTCTTGATGGTGAATTTGAGCCTGAGACAGGTGGTTCTATCAAGGACCGACGATGCACTCGTTTCTTCTCGGTGGCGAGTGGCGTTGCTGGTGGACTATTCTCCATGGCTTCTTCGGGTATAACGGCTACTGATGCGTCGCTAGGATATGGCAAACTGAAGCGGAACATTGGTAAGCGCCGTGGGACAGATGATTCCGCTGACAGCGTTGGCGATGATGAGCGAGATATCATGTTGGGAGAAGTAGGTTGAGTTGCCGAGTATTGACAATTGTAAAGACTGGTACTGGAGTGCAAAAACATTGCAATAGCACTTCAGGGATGGCGATATAAAAGACGAACAAAAGAAACCTAGGGGATTGTGCTCGAGACAAGCCTCAGGACGAATAGATAATCTCAGAAATCAAGATATGTAGACAACTATCAAATCAAGTTCCTAGGAACAAAAACGTCTAGGCAAGTCGAGGAATGCAAGGGTTTCGCCAGATGTTATTCCAAGACGCCAAATCGCATGTTCAGTCGTGAAGTGGTATCGCGTTGTCGCAAAGGATCGATGATGGGTGATTTTTAAGTTTTTTTTTCTTCGTCCTCAGTAGGTTCAAGCAGACAAGTTCGATAATGATAAACTACAACGGAGTTGGAGTTGATGGCTAGTAGGATTCCCGCTCAGAGCAGGTGGTCTGAGTAGTACTAGAATAAAGGCTTTTGATAGTCGACGGTTCGATCGAATAAGAATGGGCACCGTGCTCATATAAGACTTTGGTTTCCAGAAGTGTAAATGCCCGTATAATATGCAGAGGACTCCTATTTGTTCAGGTCTTTCTCTATGAAAGGCCTGACAAAGTGTACTGAAATACTGCGATGGTGAACGGCGGTGAGTGATCGACAAGGTCAAGAGAATCGAGGAACGATGGGCTATCGATGGCCGGGATCACACTACTCAAATACTAGACGAGTAGAGTCAAGCTGAACTAAGACGGTGAAGATCGCCGAAAATGATATTTTCGCAGGGCCGTCCGTATTCAGAAGTCAAAATTTTGACTAGAGATCAAGCTGACGGTATAGGACTAGGGCGAAATAAACTAGCCAAGACTGTCGATAACAAAAACGAGAAGTGGCAATACTATTAGAATAGCAAGCAGTGAGAAATGAAAACGAGAGAAAAATTAAAAAAAAAAAAAAAAAAAAANNAAAAAATAAAAAAAAAAAAAAAAAAAAAGAATGGCTAAAGAAAAAGAGAGAAAGGGCAGATAGTTTGGCTGCCTGTAAGGTTGATAAATCAAAAAGACTACGGAGGCTTTTCGTTAACAAAGCAGGCGATTAAAAGCTACAAGTGGATAGTCAGCATAGGATTCGGAAGCTGGCGTTAATGGGCTAGTCAAAGTCTGCAGATTATTAAAAGTTCGTCCTTATTATTATGCTGATAGCTGATTCCGCTACAGATACAGGCAAAGACAATCTTTCAGAGTCGGAGCTGAAGCGAGCACTAGTTCTCTGAAGATCGCATCCGCCAGTATGGGCCAGAACAGTCAGTCAGACAGACTTGGACAGTGAGACCAACCAGATTAAAACCACGGGCTGGCATGCAAGCAACGCATAAGCATTGACAGAGAATTTACAGAATAGGGCAGAGGATGCGAAGTAAGATGGGCGGACAGCTTGTCATCAGCGCAAGTGAAGCGAAGATGATAGCGGGAAGAGCATGCAGAGGTAATGCAGCGGGGGTTTTCAAGTGAGTGAATGATTAACCTAGCCCGACTCAGCTGAAATAGTGATATGGCAAAAGAGAGTGATGGGTAGATAGTTGCAGTAGAGTGAGGTCGGAACCAAGGGTCACGCAGTCGGCCTTTGATGATCGTGTTGAGTAGAGACAAGATAAACGAGTGAATAAAGGCCGAGTTGTGATCGACTAGTTGCGTTGCCTGAAATGCGCCACTAGGCCTGTTGCGTTTGTAGTTGACAAGAGGGCAACGGTGATTTATGTCTCACGGTGGAAAGGGCAACAAGGTGAAGAATAATAACAAGAGAAGGACATGAGACGTGGAGTGAGTTGACTTATCAAGTGCCGTCTTTAAGTGCTGTGATATAGGGAAAGACTACTGAAGCAGCCAAAGAGAAGACTAACCTGTTTGAATGCGTGTATAGCTTGAATGGCTGAGGCTGAATGGCTTGAGTTTTATGCTAGAGACAGAGCCACAACGTCAACGAAGATGACAGCGGATTAGAGTGATGATATGGGGATTGAATAGACGTCCGGCGTCTCAAAAGTAAGAGTCGAAGGAAGAGGATATAGAAAGATAAGCAAGAAAAACGGAGCGCGTCGAGGTAGAAGGTAGCTACGATATGGCCGTATGCAGTAATTGTGAGTTTGGTATGAGCGGACAGTCCAGGCTCACTAATACAGATTTGGTGGCGCGGCGTAGCAATAGCGTAGCTGGTTAGGTGTGGGTGCATATGCTGGCTGAAGCTTAGGCTAGGGCTAGTTAGTTGAGGTTTATCTGGCTAGCAATAGCAGGGCTCTTTGTCACAAACGGTGTTACAAGGGCCGATGACAAAAAAGAAAAAAAAAAAAGTATCGTGAAGACCAAGGACGGAGCGGACCAAAGGGACAATAAAACGGCCAGGTTATTGTGCAAAGAAATTATTGTACTAGTAAAGAGGGAGAGAGGGAGAGATGGATCACGATGAAGGGATGGCTTCTACTAGTTAATATCCAGTGGTTAGTGACGATTCTCATGGGTATTTTTTAAATTATTTCTTCTCTGTAAATTTTTTTCAAACGGGCTCGGATTCACAAACCCGAACTTTGCTTGCTTTGGAATTCGTTTAGTATTTTTTTTTCTTATTTTTGTTAGGAGTTGAGCCAGATGCCGAGACGGTGTTCGCTTAGACCCAGCATGGAAGGCTGTCCCAAAATGGAAAAGGACAGTAATAGTTCTCATAGGGATTTTGCGTCTAGGCTTTAGCCGCTCGGAGATATAGCACCAAGCTATTACCTTGAACAGTTTGGGTGCGTAATGCTTTGTTGGCAGACTGTAATAGGTTAGTACAGGCTTTACTTCTTTACTCTTTTTTTTATCTTTTATTCTTATATTCTTTATTCCTGGGCCTTGTTTCCAGTATTCTCAGGATAGCTGATGATAAACGGCACAGAGACTTTCTGCTGAGTAAAACTAAAACTTTTCTAGTTGAAAACCCCTGGATCTAGGGGCGGCCACAGGTAATTCCATACAGATATAGCGGGCTTCCTCAACTCACCTATGGTCCTGTGTTTGCGAATCATGCATACTAGAAGGCTTCCGAGAGCAGAACGCAAGGACCAGGCATAATCCAAAAAAAGAGGGATAGAAGCAGGCGATCAATCAGGCGAACAGCGAATGAGGTTGTAGGGGCATAACGCAAAAGATTTAATTAAGTTTGTAGAAAAATGACGGAACTTACCAAGGCACAGGCACAACTAACAAGTCTTCTTGGTCGCTGTTTTACGATCGTTTATGCTGATGGGCAACGGAAACAAAAAATGAAATAGAAGAATGACAAAGGAAGCCAATGTTTTAAAAGCCAAACTAGTGAGCTCGGTCAAGGTACGAGTGGATTATAAAGCCGGGACGCTAGGCACGCAGTATATAAATCTCTGCAGTCGAGCTGACTCTATTAGTACAGAGAGTAGGATTGCGGAATCTGTAACGGAGAGTCGTAAACGTCGGTATTTATTATTATAGTTGTATGTGCGGTGTGGTCCAGATTCAGGCAAAAAAAAAAGTAATATAGTACGATAGTTGCAATAGGAAAAGGATAGTCAAGACGATGGATGGTCGGTATTATTAGCGGAATAGCGTTGCATGCAAATGTGCAACTAGAGAAAAGACGACAAAAGAAAGAAAAGAAAAGAGGTGACAAATGGAAAAAAAAAAGAATTGCGGACGTATTCATGTGAAGGAAGGAAAGACTATGGTCAGAAGAGAAAAGTGATGGTGCTGGCGAGATAAATTAGTAGCACGAAGTGGTGTTTTGGATAGTATTCAGTGTTAGTATAATTTGGTGCTATGTCTGCCCTAAGGAAGTGGAAAGACAATCAGTGCAATGACGACCGATCGGGATGAAGAGCAAAGATATTAAAGGCCACAACAATGGCGTCGGTGGCTTCTTACAAAACAAAGCAGTAAATAAGGAAGAAGACGAAGAAAGTAAGAGTCAAGCTTTTCCGGATAAATCAAGATGGGAAGGGGGGGG
>LJZU01000355.1:0-37613 GCA_001513805.1 Davidsoniella virescens
ATAGTTTAACTAGGGGAGAGCGGACGGGATCCCGTGCTTTATATCAGCTATGGTCGTATGTGGTAATATTTAGTTTGGGAACCATTATAAGAGATAAAACTAACCGGAGGCTTCCATAGTATGTGTTATGAACATAAGGTTATATGTCCAAAGGCCAATCTATAGCTATACAGTTTCAGTGATCAAGGTACACCTTCAACATGATCAAGTAAAGTCAAGAAGCTGTTTACAGGATATTATTAGCCGACCGGTCCCGTCTAGAACATGTCTTTTACTCAAACAATATGTTAGGCATCAGATAATGAAAATCATGTTATATCATGTTAGTTCTTAATGTCTCTCTACTATTTAGACATTAGTTTATTTATCTATCAGACGTCTACCTACTCTTACGTCGCAGCAATACGATGGCATGTTCCGGACGTGAGCAGCTAGGTGATGCCATCTTCCGGCTACCTCCCGTGCGGTCAGCAAATGCAAGTGCACGTAAATTCAAGCATCTCTTGTGACATTTCAGGGACCGACCAGCTTTGGGGCCAAGAGAGCTCTCTGTCCAGCGCAGCCCGTCTATCTACTATTATGTAAAAAAGTTTAGCAAGATGACCAAAAAGGATTTTGACATAAAAACACATACAACACTTGGTATTCCCACATGGTCACCCACTGTAGTACTGATCAAGCGCTTGATAGTTTAACTAGGGGAGAGCGGACGGGATCCCGTGCTTTCTACCAGCTATGGTCGTATGTTGGAATATTTTGGATTCCAGAGGGCTTGTATGGAGAAGAGTCACGATAGTACACAAAAAGAGAACACTAAAAACACATACAACACTTGGTATTCCCACGTGGTCACCCACCGTAGTACTAATCAAGCGCTTTATAGTTTAACTAGGGGAGAGCGGACGGGATCCCGTGCTTTCTATAAGCTATGGTCGTATGTGAAGATTTTAGGCTTAGGAGGCATTATAAGAGAAAAAATTTGTCACGGGTTCCCTACGTCTATTGTACCACGCCAACTAGGCTTCTACACATTCTCTCCTCGTTTCCAAACATAGTGTTGATACTCAAGGGTCTCGAGAGAGCCACTGCCATTCGGGGTCCCACGGTAGACTGTCGGCATCCGCTGTGCATTCAACAGATAGAGGGGCACACCTACGAGTAAAAGAATTGCTCTACAAGCAAATTTAAGAGTCTATTCGGCTCTTTCCAGAAGAAAAGGGCCCCTCGACCATCTGCTACTGCAGCTAGACAAAGAAGAAGCAGCCCAACATGATCTGAAAGAGGTGGCTGAAGCAGACTTGAAAACTCTACGGGTTTACTCTAAATGTTCCGTGATAAGAATGGCAGAATAGAGGCTGGTTAGGCAGTCTTCTATGATGGTGTCAAACTCTATGAAGTTCTACTAGATGTCGCCGACGCAGAGGTTATGGCTGCAGTTGGTGTAGCCCAAGCGGCTATCGAACAAGCTCTTGTAGTCTATACCTGTGCCTTGACAACCGGGGCGTTACACAACGCATCTCGAATAGGTATAGTAAGAGTAGAAGATCTCGAGGCTGTCAACAAGATTCGACTCCTACTCCATGAGTGAAAAAAAGACATAGAGCGTGTGGAACTAGGGGTCGGTAGCATTAGATTGGTCCTGGGACACATTAACATTCTAGTAATGAACTAGTCGACAAGTTGACTTAACACTGGTGTAAAAGCAATATTAAGCTTGTCTTTTTTTTTAAAATTTTTTTTTAATTCATTAATCTTATGATTTAGGCTTGTCTACTGTGATGGCATGTCACTTGCTTTGGCCTGCAGAAGTAAACCGCACAGCTAAATGCCAACTTCGAATCGTGGATAAGCCAAGAAGATACCTTGAGACCCGTTTCCAAATAGAGACTGCCTACATGGCTAACTAGTTTATAGACCAGCACAGGTCTAAGGTGGGACAGATCCTAAATGACCGGCCGGCACTGGCGACTTTGCAGATTACTATGACTGTTTCGAGCATATGTAGACGAGGTGCAAACTGCCTGCTGTGCCAGCAACTGAAGGAGCTTTTCCATCTCTCATTCCGCCCCAGAAACAAGAGGTGACTCATGATTAGCTTTTTCAACAAAGCTACTTCGGAAAGAAAATTCCTGCAAGTATCTTACAAAGATATAAGAGGTGAACTGGTGGCACTACAGAGCCCACACACCTGGAGAAGAAGTCCCATCAGAGGGCCAGACAAGCACTACAGAGGGGGAAAGTGACTGTGGATGTTTTGGTGTGGTTCTTGTTTGTGTGTTTCTGATTTTATTGTTTTAAGTTTTGTTCTCATGCTTTATTTATTTTATTCTTTGTACTTTGTTTACTACTGCTCTATAGTAGGAAGTATAAAACTAATTTCTTCGTCCTAAGCATACAGAAGCCATTGAGTATGTCTAAGCGGAGGACTTTAAATTTCTGGCTGATATCTGATATGGCGTCGTATGATATGATACCAAATCAAATAAGACTCTAATATCCGTAGAAGCACTTTTGGTATCATGGAGTCATAGAGTTGGCTTTAAGCTTCCCAAAAACGATAAAGTTAACAATCCATGTTGTTAATGTTGTGTACAGCAACTTCAAGCTTATAAAAGAAGAGAAGACTTTTTCTCCGTTAACTTGCTTGTAGAAAGAATCAGAGATGGGTATTATTAGATTTGATAATCGCATAAAGTTACGCAACTATCTCTTGCTTCGGTTTAATACGTACTTAGTTATGAGATCTTGCAGTACTGGGATGTCTTTTATCACGTCTTTTATTCAAAAATGACCCTGCTCTTTTGCTTTTGTTGTTTATTCAAGTAAATGCTATAAATTATCTTCCTAAATCATCTCTTCTTCCTTGAAAGCTTTGTCTTTTTCTTGTTCTTCCAACTTACATATCATAGGACGAGTTCTATGATCCTCAGTCTTACGCCATTCTCCAACTTCTTTATTTACTTTCATCTTGACTGTTAGGCCATATGTTTCTATTGGTTTTAAGAATGCATTCTCTTAAGAACATTTCTTCATTCAGTATCATTCCTTGTCACTCAATTGTCATTTTTATGTTTAGAAATCTCGATTTGATGAACACTTTTGCAAGTCATGCTACTGATAACCTATAATTTACCACGCATCTTCTAGTGTATTCAACCCCTATATAAACTTCAAATTATCAACTCGTGGCTGCAGTCGCAAATTTGTGACAGGAGTTTGACTACTCTCAGTCAGCTTAGAGTTCGTGTGCCCCGTGTGCCGAAGTTAGCTACACCTTGATTAGTTAAATGCTTGTTCTTTGTTTACAATATCCGTACTTTTACTTCATATCTTCACTGTAGTGATAATACTCTTACTTTTTGCTATTTTATTATAAATTTCACAATCTATCTGACTATTTTTCTAGATATATACCCATATATATACATACTAGGAGACTTGGAGAAGAGTTGGTAATAATGAAGAGACAATCTGGGAAAAGATAAGTATTCATCTTAGATTCAAGTGAAAGCTGTCTATATCTCGATTTGGAAGGGTTTGTTGATACGGAAATCAATAAGTTCATGTTGAAAAGATAGTACCAGAGAATAAGACTTAGTCAAGACTTGCTCAGAGAAATGTGGTCTGCGATGTGACCTGAAATTTAAAAGAGAGAGAGAAGCATATATGATGAAAGATAGTAGTAACTGACGTAAGACGGAGGTGCGGTTTGGGGTATGAAACATTAAGCTTTCAATGCTAAGATTATCACGAACGATAAATAATTGGTTAGTCTGGAGACTGAGGAAAATAAATTACGACTCTTATTGAACAGAATCACTCAAAAATTATAGAGGATTACAAGATACCAGATATATGTAAATCCATTGATGAAGGAAGAAAATAGCGGATCTGAGGTGGTGCTGTACAAAGTGGTGAAATAAACACAAGCCAACAATCTGAAGAGACCAAGGAAGACTAGAAACATAGAAAAAAATACACGTATCTGAAGAGTAAAGGGGTATTATGAAACTCTCAGTCTAAACGTTTCATCAAGATAGCTTCGAGGAGGATGAAACCCAGTAAATAACGCAGGTAGATAGATAGACTTGAATCATATGCGAATTATACCAACAATGAGAACCAAGGTTAATCACAACAACGATGACTCTGGGCGGGTTATAGCACTCAGTTTCTAGCCGTTATGTCCGGATTTCCTACTGTAAATATAATAGGGCTCAATGGGATTTAGCTAGATGATGATATCTACTTCTTCATCGAGGAATACTTGATAGAAGATGGTTGAAGTTTGTATTGCAAGTGAATGGATAGCTGTAAACTTGTGTTATATTGGCCTTTCTGGGGTCTAGATAGACGGTCTCGTGGCCCTATTTATGTGTTAGAGAGTACTATGTACAGAGGAGACCCAGGAGACATTCCGGATGTAGTACAGATACGAGAACCAACATTCCGATGTTAGAGAGGATGACACCGAGCCCTTCCTTTGATGACGTGGTGTAGCGATTCGCTCTAGGCCCAAGTATGAACCGAGGTAGTCGAACGTTTAGATGATCTGGAAGGCCGAAATGTCGGGAGGTTCATGTTTTCCATGCTGATTGAGGAAACTAGCATATAGGGTTTGTTAACAATACTCCGCACCGTCCTTTTCTTAGGTTAGTTTAATGTATAGCTCTTGTCTTGATCGAGTCAATCTTCTCATGAACCACTAGCCACCACTCCCTTATGATTTGTCTTATTCGAGGCAATTTACAAATTTTTATGCTAAGCACTTGTGATTTTATTCTCACTCCTACTCTCTCACCACACAACTAGCCTCTCACTATCAAGTCCATCAACTATGTGCTATTTCTCCAACGGGCTGGGTCGACGATTTCTAGTCAATGGAAAAAATTTGGTCTCATTATTCGTGTAACCTTTATTAGACCAAGTGTTTAATTATGCTATATAGTTATAGGAACATATACTAATAGTTGTGTAACTATGTGGTCACAATAAATATATTGTAAGCCAAACCAAAGCGGGTCTGAAACAAAGTAGGGTCAAGACTAGATCGTAGCGTTATTGCCTTACGTTATCATACAACTGCTATTTCCGTCGGATGAGAGCCGATCGTCTGAGATATACCAAGTAATAGCTCAGAGGATATGAGATAAAATGTATGTCGGCAGAGTAAGTACCCAACGATGTTTGTTACACCATCTGATCCTAATCAGGACACCGCCTACGTTTCTGCCAACATCATGAACTTAACATGTCTGGTCAGCAAAGCAAAAAGAAGTCAACGACTTAGACTCCCAGAATATTTTGGTTGATATTGGATCTGTGAATTTAGTGGCCAGCAAAGCCAGTGAATGTCAAGATATCACAAAATAGAAATGGGGTTTTTGGAGGTTTGTTTTGTATTACTAGTCTAAAAGTCCAAAGAGCAGTTTCAAGAAGCCTAGGGTCGACGAAAATCACAATTTAGCGACAAAGTAGATCTTCTCAACTCCCTCAGAAAGGAGTTCTTCATCAAACGGCATTAATGGGCTGACTGTTACATCAGTTTCAACAGAAACTACTACTGGGGAACCATCTATCTTATTGAGTTGGCGCATCAAGAGTTGAAGAGTTGAAAACCTATCTGTTCAATGGCACTAGAGATTTTATGAGACATTTGAAGCTATCACAAGGCTTATACAGAATAAGGTGAAAGCTATCTCCTATTACATCTCAAAGTGGATAGCGAAATCACGGCACTATTATCAGGTTTCCATATGGTTAGGAACTCTTGACGGTGAAGTAACTTGAAACTACGTTGATCTTCTTGCAAAGCAGCACCCACCGCCTTATTATTCATACAGAATCAATAGGGCAAGCAACAAGTATATTACATATACCAGGCCGTGCTCCGACCGGTATAGCGAACCATTTCAAAAGATGGGCCAGAATGATCGATAACTTTCAAAGGTCGTAGCTCAGAAGAGGTATTGGGGGGGTATCAGAGTGATTTAATGTTCTTATATCTGATCTAGATTTTTGCTGTTATTGTCAATTTTTCGTTGTAGGAAGGCCTGCCTGGTGGCTATAAGCTTTATAATGTACGTACCATTTTACAAACTATACAAATCATGTATCTAGTGATGCCCGGCTTGTTGTCGCCTCTCTTGGAATAGCTGCAACCTGAGCAACCGTCTAGTTTTGAATCAAGGGCTGAACTTCATTGACTATTGCATGAACTTCTAGCTTGATGATGCAGATGTCTTGATAAATTAGCGGTAAGCACAGAACATGAAGTGTATATTCTTTTGTATTGATGAAGTCTGTCATAGAGTAACTCTTAGCAGCAGCTTGTCATATAGGTCTCCAACCCAGCCAGACACAGGGCCTCCTACTGCAATGACACCAAGACCGCCACTTGCCCATAGAATACTAGAAGCGATGGCAGCAAGATGCAAGCCTTTCCACCTTCTTTGTTGCTGTCTTTGTCGAACTGTGTCAGTAACATGCTTTCCCTTGCTTCCCCATGCTACATTCGACGGCGAGTTCCCCAGCCATTTAGCTGTTCCCCAAACCATGTGACTGCAACCGACGACGATTAAGCCAGTGTATGCTATCCAGGCCACAACAGGATGCTTCTCGAAGACGTGTGACACAAAAGCTAGTCCGATATTGGAACTATCACCTTCCACTATCAATGGGAGTGCTCTGTTCAGTATGACATGAGCCCCCAACAAGCCAGTGTAGGCATACCCCGAAAGTGATATCCAGCTCATTGGGGGCCACACGCTGGCCTGATGTCGTCGAGTGCCTATGCCAATCTCTGGAGCTTCACCTCCATATCGTCGTAGAATTTGCGCCCTACGCAAGAATCTCAGAACGACTCCAGAGCCTACGTGGGCAACTATTGGCAGGCCAACAAGCAGTGGCTCGGTTAACGGCGTCTGATAAAGCTCACGGGCTTGTAGTAGGTATGTCTCGGCGGCCGGCACTGATCTCACAAGGAGCGGAATCAACGAAGTATTTGCGAGATGTATCGAAGTGAAGATGGAGAAAGTAAAGCTTGAATATCGTTGAACACGAGTGACTATTGAGGTTGGAAACTAGGGTTAGCCAGGCAAGCGCAGGATTTGTTGACAATTCTGGACTTACGATAGTAGATCAGGTTTGGGCCTCCATTGGGTGGCGGAGTGGGGAGTTCTGGAAGCTCTTTATCGTACTTGACGACTGGACTGACTTCTTCGGTCTCTTCTGTAGCTTGTCCTTCATCATCTTCCATAATGGGTTCTGAAATAGGCATTGGTGCCGGGTCCAGCCAGACCATAGATGCTAAAGTCTCTGTGGAAATGTTGTAGAAGGAGAATCGTGACCTTGATGGCCGTGTAGACTCTGACGATCGTGATGATCGAGAAGATCTAGAAGATCGTAATGACGGCATAGTGTCTTAAGTAGTGTAGACAGTAAAGAAAAAGAAGCCAATTCAAAGCAAAGAATCAACGTAGAACAATGCCTACCAGACAGATTGTGTGTGACTTGAAAATCGAATAAAGAAGCCTGTCTATGTAGTAAGTGAAAATCAGGCACAAATATAGATAAAAATAATTGTAAGCTGCATACTGACGCAGAGAGTTACAAATCTAGATAGAGTCAAAACTTGAGATTGGAGCTTTTACTAGGGTTAATGTGTAGGGTTGGTAAGATTCTAGTAATGCGGAATGTGTAGGCTCTGATACGCTACTCGTTTAAACGTGGGCTAATTTTGGCAGGCTTTTTTTTTTTTTTTTTTTTCCAAAGCCCATAATGTCCTTTGTTTATTCATACATGCCAGTATCACAAGCAAAACAACTAATTCCACTATCAGCCTGACTATATTCAACATACATAAATCATATCCACACTCTATATGTAATACATATATATATATATATATATATAATCCCATCAAATGGCACCTGTTTGTATAGCCTTGTAACATATATCACAGCATCTAACTTATCTAACTGACCCAATTCAATGTAGCGTCACCATACACTACCGCCGGCACAGACTCAGTCGGCCAAGGCTGCTCTACAATCCTTCTATTGCCAGCTCTGCTCTAAGGGGTATTCTCGTGTAAATGACTACGAAGCCCATCTAAGCAGCTATGACCACAGCCATAAGCAGCGCATGAAAGATATGAAGGCCATGGTGAAAGACCCTAATGCTATAGCCAGAGCCAGACGGGCTGAGGCGAAGGCTGATGGTATAGTTTCAGTGCAGGTAAATAGCTCTGCTTCACTGGGCGAGGCTGGTAATGTGAGTAACCCCAGCGGGTTCAAAAAGGGCGGGTTCAAGAAGTCTATGGCCAAGTCTAGCTTCAAGCCAACAGCAAGCACTGAACAAAACAAAAATGCTAGCCGTGAATCACTTGCTCTGAACGATGATAGTTCTGATGATGAAATCTATGACCGCTATGATCCCAAGATACCTACTCCAAATTAAGCAGGTGAAGTAGACCAAGTTAGACATATCTATAATAGATGCATAATTCTAATGATACACTACTATAAGCAATATTATCCATGAGACCCCCACTCATCATCATCATACATCATCCATAGCATCAAACTCAGGCACTCCATCCTCTAAAAGCCCCATCATGTACCTATTGCTAGAGTACCAATCACTCAACAATGCAGGTCCATTCCAATTTGGCAAAGTGGGCGGCGCTGCCTGTGGCGCCATAGGCATGATGCTTGTCGTAACTTGTGAGATATCGGTTTCTACTGGAAGCATCAAGCCAAGTTGGCTTAGGTATACGTCGAACTCATAGCTGATACGGCTTAGATCCTGATCGTCTTGACGCTGTACCTTGGCTTCTATGTACAGCTTGGCGATATTGGTCATGAGATGACACAGTGAATGAAGCTTTCGTACGTCTTCGGAATACGGACATATGAGTTCCAGAGAATTCACAAATTCATCCACGATGCCCAGGTCTTGTACACGCAGGCTTTCGATGATATTGCAGATCATGACAAAGAAAGGCGCAAATGGAGTGAACATGACAGCCCTGTAAGCATGAGTGTTAGAACGAAACAGTCACTGTCCTGTATCTTGAGACTAGCAATCTTACCAATGAAGATATGTAGCCATGAGATAGTCAAATGTATTGACCATACTCAAACACTCGAGATGTATCTGTAGAGTTTCTCTAGCCATCGTGATAGCTTCGGGGCAAAAACTGCCTGAGGCTGCGTCATCTGTAGGCATGGCTCGATATACCAAGGTGAGAGACGCAGCAAGAGTCACATCTATGCCCTTCAGATTCAACGACATGATCGCCCTTTGATTGGGATTTGTGATGTTGCTTATGACTCCAGCATTTGCCCGCTTCACTTTTCCCATGATCGACTTGAGCTCGTGTGCAATAGCGGTTGCGCTGATTTTGATTTCATGATGGGGTCGTTGGAGAGCCTGTGTGCTATATCTAAATATTGGGGACACCAGAGTTGAAGTATTAGTAAGCCGAGAACAAACATTTTGGGTTGACAGACTTACAGCTCTTTGTAGATTCTATTTTGGATGACAGCATGATCTATCCATGGGTTCAAAAGATCAAGCGTCAAATAACTAGAGGCCGAGGAGCTGAGATGTACCCGGCGAGGAATAGTGATATCATAGTCTGCTATAGTGGAGGTGCGTCCTAAGCGAAGAGTAAAGGCTTTCTCGAATGAGTACACATGCCAGAATATCATCTGCTCGATTGTAGTTTCTCTATTTTCGTCCTCGGGCAGATTCGGGGGTAGTTTGTGATAGCCAAGAGTCTGGACTAACTGGCTTGCTGCCACACACATCTGCCAGGCTAGAGAGAGACACGCGGTGTCAGTTGCGTAGAGAACCTAGCATGTGGAGTCAGTTATGAATGATATCACGATAGCAGTGAGGGTAAGGGTTTATAGTGTATAACATACCCCAAGAGCTAATGCCCTAGCAGTCTCGAGGTTTTGCGGTAAGAAAAGCGGTAGATTTCCGAGCAAAGATTCGAGGTTGGTCTGGCACTGGTTTTGGTGTTTCAAGAACTCCTCTTTCGTCTTTGGATTTGTACTCAGATGGCTCTTTTCAAGAAGAATGTAGTAGAGTCCGCAGTTGAATGCGATAGAGTCCATCATGCTACAAGCATGTCGATTTTGCATGTACCGCATACATACTTCTACGAAGTCTCTGAATGGAAGCACGGAAGTACAGGAAAAGGAATATATACAGGGCTCCTCTTCGCCTAATAACTCATTAGTTACAAGCTATTACTTGGTAGAGACACTACTAAGGCAACTCACGTTCGTATCGTGTGCAGTCTAGAATAACTGAGTCCGGCGGAATCATAAGCTCTGAATGGCCACCAGGAGGGAGCGGACTCTGTCTAGGAAATCGGAATCCATGACTCCCGGTACCGGGATCTTTCTTAGAGACGAGTTGTTGGAGATTCCCTAGTGCTGCTAAGACCTTGGGGTTGCTTGTCTTGTACTGCAAGCTCTTGTTGGCAGTCTCTAGAAACTCACTGGCAAATACTGTATGCGCAGCCTGTACAGAGTCGGCCCCGAAGCTATCTTCTGTTCCGGGATCACGCTGTGGCGTTGCTGTTGAAGTTGAGGGCTCGTCTGGCGTGCTGTTGGTGTTGCTGATAGATCCAGTGCTGTATTTAGATGTAACAGCTTTCTGTCCAGTATTATCAGATATTGAGAGCCTATCGACATGAGGCACGACTTGTCGTAGAAGAGACTCAATATTGGCCAGACGGCCGTCAAGCAGATCGATTTTGCGCTCACTGATGCAGTGTTAGTAGAGATATTTCAGCGTGTAAGTGTGAAGGTTTCTATGGCACAGACTATTGTTCTGATATTAGAACACGTTGTCGGTGTTCTCTAGGTTTGTGGACGACATCTGAGAAGCTACAGTTGCGAAATGATATACGACAGTTGGAGCATGGTGTCTCTCTATCGCATCGAATCTAGTGAAGTAGTGAGTAGATGTTACAAAGATGTTCAGACCTGCTAGGGTTAGCAGACGAGGGTTTGACGACGTACTTTTCTAGTTCTACATTGGTCGCACTAAGTAAACGCAGAGAAAGGCAGAGAAAGTCAGCAATAAACGAGGAGAAGAAGATGTAAATATTGGGTGCAGGGCAGACAGTATGCCAAGGACAGGTGTAGATGTTTAGGGAGTATCAGCGCATTCTGCTTAGACTGAAGGCCACTTACAGCACGTATAGAGCGGCTATCGTTAGAAGGAGGTGGAGCCATGTTCTGCTAGCTGGTTGGTAGGTGATAGAAGTATACGTCGTCAAAGTAAGCGAAGATTAGAGATTCGGAGCGGAATGTTCTACAAGTACATGATTGCCACTGTGAGCTTGTCTCGATATCTAGGAGAGAAATAGTATTACCCAAAAAAAAACATATCGAGCGGGCTTCCGCGGACGTCAAGTGCTTTATTCCAGATTAAGGGTTTGATACGCGATGTTCGGGAGCCCGCGGGATTCCGAAGGCGGATAAGTAAGAAGAAGTAAGCTTATAGTGAGTGACTAATTGTTAGTGAGCACTAACCCTAATGCGGCAGGCGCTAACACCCTAACCCTAGACGAAACTCAATTTTCTTAACGATAGTTAGTTAGCCCAACGCTTGTCATTATTAGCTAGGCTTTTTTTTTTTTTTTTTTTTTAATTCATTAATCTTATGGAGCTATAGAGCTATGAAGATGTAGTTTGCTAGGCTTATATAGTCAATTTCTATCCTTAAATGGACACCTGCTTGTTAAATCTATCGTTGTATCCCACAACACCCCCCTCCCCCGTCAAACTTTATCTCTCAAGGTTGTAGTTGAGTAATCTCTGATTAATCTCAAGATATATAAAAGGACATGCCCATTTCCACATTTGTAGATACGTTAATATACAAAATTATGATATATTTCTCACTCTCTTGACTATACTTTTTTACCTCTAGTTGGATCATAGCTATATTAGACAGACCATGGGGACTATCACAGACGAGCCCAACGGCATGTCAAAGCCACAAAAAGCAGAAAGAGCCACTTCTTGCCCTCCTTTAGAAAGCGACACTGCTCTAGATGTGCCCAATACCGAATCGAAGACCGACGAGAATGGCTCTTTCTATGATCTGGTAGTAAGTAATACTGACACTGTGTCTCAAGCCTTGTATACAATGCTGATATCGTGACAATAGCGAGTCTTTAGGTACACAGATACCTTGGGCTGGATATCTAATGCCATCGCACTGGTTTGTATGATAGCAAGTGGTGTCATGCTTCCTCTGATCGATATCGTATTTGGCCGTTTTGTATCGACTTTCTACGATTTTGCCAACGACATAATCACTCCGGCAGAGTATCGTAAAGAGGTTAACAAATATACGTATGTATCGAGGTTCTCTGTTCGTCTGTCTTGGATTAGCTATACTAACTTATATTAGACTCTACTTTGTGTATCTATTTATTGGCCGTTTTGCATTCGTGTATATCTGGAGTGTAAGATCCCCCAATCTTGTTAGCCATCATCTGCCACTAACTTCATCTAGACTTTGATATCGATATCTGCTATCCGCACCACCAAATCACTTCGTGTGGATTATATTCGCCGGGCACTTCGTCAAGAAGTAGCCTTCTTTGATCGTCCCGACAACTCAATTGCTAGCAAGGTGACTACCAACGGCAACCATGTCAACAACGGCATTGCTGAGAAGCTTGGCCTTATTGTACAGGCGGTCTCTACGCTGTTCGCCGCTTTCATCGTTGCATTTGTATCTCAGTGGAAGCTCACCTTGATCCTGATAGCCATTGTTCCCGCTAATCTTGTCATCACGGGAATCTGTGTTGGTCTTGATGCTACTTATGAGACTCAGATGATGTCGATCTTCTCACGGGGCCTTTCTATCGCCGAGGAGACCTTTTCAACTATCCGGACTGTCCATTCCCTCTGGGCTCACCCTACAATGATTGCCAAGTTCAAGACTGTGCTTCATGATTGCTTGGCTGTCGGCCAGAAGAAGTACCCGGTCTATGCTGTCATGTATGCTATTGAGTTTTTTCTCATTTCGGCCACCTACGGTCTTGCATTCTGGCAGGGCATTCACCGATTCGTCAACGGTGAATTCGACGATATTGGCAAAGTTGTAACGTAAGTGGACAGTTCCCTAGCTACATGGAGACTTGCTTGAGATTCTAACCTTGGCCATAGAGTCATCTTTGCTGTGATTATTGCTGCTCAATCTTTGACCCAACTAGCACCGCAGGCAATGACTCTATCAAAGGCCATTGCTGCTGCTAGTGAAATGTTCCTTGTCATTGACCGCCAACCAGAAATCGATTCTCTATCAGAAGAGGGCCTGAAGCCACGCTCGGTAGAGGGCACCATTAAGCTCGAGAATGTCTGCTTTTCGTACCCATCACGCCCCCATATTCCGGTGATTGACAACTTCTCGTTGGATATTCCTGCTGGGAAAACTACGGCCTTGGTAGGAAGCAGTGGCTCAGGCAAAAGCACAATCGTTGGCCTGATCGAGCGCTGGTATTCGCTGAACTCGGGCACTATCACTCTCGACGACACTGATATCAGCAAGCTAAATATCGGTTGGCTAAGAAGCCATATCCGCTTAGTACAACAGGTGCCACAGTCTATGTCTATATTATATTCTCTGGTCTATATGCTGACATCTTGATATAGGAGCCAACTCTCTTCCGTGCATCCGTATTCGACAACGTAGCCTATGGGTTGGCAAGTTCTGATTATAGCTCTATATCTGCCGACGAGAAGCGCAAAATGGTCGAGGCAGCTTGTAAAGCGTCCTTTGCCCATGACTTTGTCATGAAACTGCCACAGGTTGGTTATACACTATATTTCAGACATAACATGATTACTAATCAGTACTAGGGCTATGAGACCGTTCTTGGTGAAAGAGGTGCTTCTCTTTCCGGAGGCCAAAAACAACGAATTGTTATTGCTCGTAGTATCGTATCCGACCCTAAGATCATCTTACTCGATGAAGCAACCAGTGCTTTGGATCCAAATGCCGAGAAGATTGTCCAACAAGCACTGAACAATGTTGCTGTTGGCCGGACGATGATCGTTATTGCTCACCGACTATCGACTATCCGTAACGCCGATAACATCGTTGTCATGACTCAGGGTAAGATAGTTGAACAGGGAACTCACAATCAGCTATTGGAGACAAAGGGTACATACTACCGTCTTGTTCATGCGCAAGATCTCAACCAAGGCAATTCTACCGGCTCTACTGGCTCTACCAATGAGGATGCTGCTACTGAACAACAGGCTGTAAATGCTGCAAGAACTGTATCTGCAGCTGCTATTAGTCCCATCACTTCCGGTCCGGAGAAGAGGCAAGTCACACAGTATAGCTTGGTCCATTCTGTGGCAAAGATCATTCGGGAACATCCCAGCATGTGGAGGTCCTACATAATCTCTGCGGTATTCTGTGTCTTAGCAGGCTTCACATTCCCCGTCTTGGCCATTCTGTTTGCCAAGGTCATGGAAGCTATGACATTGCCAATGGACAAGATTCTCGATCGTACCGATCTCTATGCCTTGATGTTCTTTGTCATCGCAATCGTCAACTTTGTCTTCTGGGGAGTTATTGGATGGTTCACTTGTGAGATTGCTCAAGACATCCTTCTCAAGTTCCGACTGGAGATCTTCGAAAATACATTGCAGCAGAATATGGACTTCTTCGACGAGCCTGAGAATAGTACTGGCGGTCTCGTCTGTCGTCTATCTACCGAGCCAACGAACCTACTGGAACTCATGTCGATCAATATCGGCATCATGATATACAACATCTCGAACGTGGCAAGCAGCAGTATACTGGCCCTCGTTGTCGGCTGGAAACTTGGTCTAGTTCTATTATTCGGTGCCCTTCTTCCTATGGTGCTGGGTGGGCTCATCAAAATGAAGCTAGAATTCCGTCTGGAGAATGGCAATGCTGAAAAGTTTGCTGTTAGCAGTGGTCTTGCTGCCGAGGCTATCATGTCTATCCGCACAGTATCATCAATGGCCTTGGAAAAGGATGTGATACGTCGGTATGAAGAGGCGCTACACGGAATCACGCAAAAGTCCTGTCTTGAGTTTATCTGGATCATGCTGTGGTATGCGCTGAGTCAATCTATGACGTTTGAGGCTATGACACTTGGATTCTGGTGAGTTAACAACACAAACCAAAAAAAAAATTTAAAAATTTAAAAAAGCAGCATACAAGTGATATTCGTGTACAGCTGTATGCTAACAAGTCATCATTGAACAGGTATGGTGGTCGTCTTGTCTCAACTGGAGAATACTCAAACACACGGTTCTATATAGTGTTCCTTTCTATCATGTTTTCCGGAGAAGCCACGGCTCAAGTATTCCAGTTTGCTACTAGTAAGTTGGGAGGCAGTTCATTCTCGGTGATAGATCGATACTAACTATACTTGACAGACATGACCAAAGCTATGATATCTGCCAACTACATCTTTGACCTACGAGATAAGCTTCGTCATACTAATGCAGATGAAGATCGTAGGGGAGAGGTTGAGATTGCAGGAGACGGCGCAGAAATAGCCTACCAGGATGTCAAGTTTGCTTATGCTCAGCGTCCATCGTTGCAAATTCTCAAAGGCGTTGATCTAGACGTAAGTTTTGTTGTTGTTACTCTGAAGGAAGATGATATATACTGACGCCTGTATCACCATCAGATCACTACGGGAACGTTCGTAGCTTTTGTTGGAGCTTCTGGCTGTGGCAAGACAACCATGATCAACTTACTGGAACAGTTCTACCAGCCTAGCGGAGGCCTGATCACGTACAATAGCCAGAACGTTGCCAACGCCAACCTCCGCAAGTACCGTAGCAAGATTGCTATCGTGCAACAGGAGCCAGCTCTATATCAGGGATCTATCCGAGAAAACATCGTGATGGGACTCGAGGACAGGCTGCCGAGTGAAGACGAGATCGTAGTGTCATGCCAACAAGCCAACATCTACGACTTCATCATGTCTCTGCCCGACGGCCTAAGCACTCTTTGTGGCCGGCAAGGCTTCTCTCTATCAGGTGGCCAACGCCAACGGATTGCCATTGCTAGAGCTCTTGTCAGAAAGCCGGAGTTGCTGCTCTTAGACGAAGCTACATCTGCCTTGGACACCGAGTCTGAGAAGATTGTCAAAGTAGCTCTGGACGCTGCTGCTACTGGACGCACGACTATTGCTGTAGCTCATCGTTTGTCAACTATCAAAGATGCTGACGTGATAGCTGTGTTCTCTCAGGGTAAGATCATCGAGAGTGGCTCTCATGAAGAACTCATCCAAAAACGAGGCACTTACCTTGACATGTGTGTTGCACAGAGTCTTGATAGTATGTAAGTTATGTAAGTTATGTAAGTTGTTAAGGGTTTGTCTAGGGTTAATTATAGAGAAAGATATAATAATGTTGGGGACAATTTTGTGTTTATATGACGATAGTCAACTATAGTTTGTCATAGTTAATTATGTTTACTATACTTGATTCCTTCAAGTTACTAAAACCAGGGCTTTGTAGCCGAATTTCAGTTAGGTTCTATTCAGGTATATATAGGCGAATTTAATGGGACAAATCCATACAGGTAGATAAACAAAAAAGAACATGCGGCTGTTTTGACTACTAGAAAGGCACCAAAATCAGAGCCTCTTTTTTCCTTTCCTTCAGATAATCAATCGAATATTCCTTCTCTTCTTGCCAAGTTAAAATTGGAACCTTAGGTTGCAAAACGAACAAAGCTATTTGAATTGATATCCCAACTTAGGCTAGGCCGATATAGGACGAAAACGAAAAAGGCTGGCCACGGCTTCTCACGGTTCCTCTTTTTTCCGGTGCGGGCATGACTAAGCAGTCAGCCCCGGTTTTTGGTGCACACTTGAAGGGAGAACTAGCATCAAGTAAGAGCAGCCGCTTGCCTGTTTGGCGCTTCAGTGAAGGGCGAAGCGACTCAAGGCAAGAGCACAGGGAATGGTTTCTTTTTTTTTTTGGGGGGGGGGGGGCCCGAGCAATTTCTTGGTAGGAACGGTCCTTGTTACCTTGTTAGCTATTACCGCAGTCAAATATAGTGGCTTTGTCAATAGTGAAACTAGCAGTAACTCCCCAACGGGACCTCCCCACGGAAAAAAGCAAGATGAAAAAGGGAAAAAAAAAACACAAATCCAACTAGCTAAAACAAACTACCCATCGAGAAAAGAAAACAGAGGACCCATTCTATTCATCAGATTCTGAGGCAGACATTACCGGAGTCCAATTTTTTATTTTTTTTTGCTCAGCCAGTGCTTTTTTTTTTCTCTCTCATTCTAATCTCTTTAGTCTCTAATCTTCTATCTTCCTCCTTCCAAAATTGCAATCCCTCACTCACGATACCCCTCTACCCTCAACAACCCGATTTCCCACAAGTGATAACAACCTTTCCGGGTCCTGTTAGGCGTTTTCTCTTGTGTTTTTTTTTTCTTCCTTTCTTTTCCTCCGCTGTAAATTCCTTCTTTACTTATCTACGCCCTTCATAATGTCGCGCTACCTCGCTTCCCGCATGGCCACGCTGGCCCGCCCTTCGACTCTCCGGTCACTGGCTCCTAGAACTGCCCGCCCTGCCGCCTTCACCCAGACGCGCTCCTACGCCGAGATCAAGGGCCCTAAGGACTACACCGTTAGAGATGCCTTGAACGAGGCCATGGCCGAGGAGATGGAGGCCAACGAGAAGGTCTTCGTTCTCGGTGAGGAGGTTGCCCAGTACAACGGTGCCTACAAGGTCACCAAGGGTCTTTTGGACCGCTTCGGCGAGAAGCGTGTCATTGACACTCCTATCACCGAGTCTGGTTTCACCGGTCTGGCTATCGGTGCTGCCCTCAGCGGTCTTCAGCCTGTGGTAAGTAGACGAGATATATCTCGCATTGGGACGAATAACCCAACCGTCGGCGCTTGAAAAGCCCGTCTTCCCTTTCCCCCTCAAAGAGATAAACAAACTAGTCTATCGATCGCCCTTGTCTTTTTTCTTTTTCTTTTTTTTTTCTTTTTTTTTACCCGCTTGTGGCCTGGCCTTGCTCCCAGATGCGCTTCGCCTTGCCCCAATCAACTCAACTCAATGCCGCTACTCCTGCTCTCCGGACCGACCACCTGCTAACCTCAACTCTGTCTCCTCGCTTATAGTGCGAATTCATGACATGGAACTTCGCCATGCAATCCATTGATCAGATCGCCAACTCGGGTGCCAAGGTCCTGTACATGTCTGGTGGTGTCCAGCCCTGCAACATCACTTTCCGTGGCCCCAACGGCTTCGCCTCTGGTGTCGGTGCCCAGCACTCCCAGGACTTCTCCGCCTGGTACGGCTCTATTCCCGGCCTCAAGGTCGTCTCCCCCTGGTCTTCCGAGGACGCCAAGGGTCTGCTCAAGGCCGCTATCCGCGACCCTAACCCCGTCGTCGTTCTGGAGAACGAGCTGATGTACGGTGTCTCCTTCCCCATGTCCGAGGCTGCCCAGAAGGACGACTTCGTCATCCCCTTTGGCAAGGCCAAGATCGAGCGCCAGGGCAAGGACATCACTCTCGTCACTCTGTCCCGCTGCGTCGGCCAGACTCTGGTTGCCGCCGAGGCTCTCCAGGCCAAGTACGGCGTCGATGCTGAGGTCATCAACCTGCGCTCTATCAAGCCTCTCGACACCGAGACCATCATCAACTCCATCAAGAAGACCCACCGCCTAGTCGTCGTCGAGTCCGGTTACCCCATGTACGGCGTCTCGGCCGAGATCATGGCCCAGGCTATGGAGTATGGCTTCGACTTCCTCGATGCCCCCGCCCAGCGGATAACTGGTGCCGATGTTCCTACTCCCTACGCCACCGGTCTGGAGGAGATGTCTTTCCCCAGCGAGGCTCTGATCGAGAACCACATCGCCAAGATTCTGCGCGTTTAAGTTGTTAAAATATACATGACGCTAAACATGCTTGTCCAAAACACATGTCATATCTCTTAAACCATCATCCATCCTAATACCCTCACTCTACCGACCTCCCTCGTCTTCGATTACATGGGTATTCGAGTGTATTTCTGTTTCCATTATCCTACTAGGTCAGGGTTTCCTATCGTTTTGTTTATATCTCACGTGCCCAGGTTCTATATCACAATACTGAAAAGCCTAGATTAAACTCCTGTATAACAACATGCCACTGTGAACTTGAGTTGAGGAATTGGGTAGCCGGACTGTCAGCACAGTTATTGTCATAGGAATCATGCCTTTGGCTACATGTTGTTAGTGGGCAACATGAACTAGGCGTGACGGTGTCCCTCATAAGCCAATTGTATTTGATTGTTATTACTACTACTATATATATATATATATATCTATATATATCACCATCTTCTCTCAATCTCCTGCCCTTTACTGACTTATTTGTATCCTATTTGTAACTTGACCTATCTAGATATTATATATATTTTTGTTGAATAATAGATATCTAACTTTCCATTTGCAAATTCTTCCGTATTTTTTTCGCTTTAACACTAATAAATGACTTTAATATATGACGTTCCTGACTACATACAAAATGTATAAATTTTAATCACTATCTCATTTCCTATAGTCCATGTTCTTTCAATCGGAAGGTGCGCTTACAGCTCCCTATTTTGGTGAATGTTGGTGAGCTAGATATTTCCTGATCTGGGAGCTTCAAAGGCAGTAATTGCAGTAATCGTAAAGAAATCTGGGCACCTTTACCAATTCACCCATGTCAGTATACTTATGGCCCCTTTCATTATACATTACCCCACTATATAGCTAGAGCAGAACAAGACACTTCAAACCTTATGGACATTCTATCACGAATATCAGTTGTTTACATATATTTATTTGCTAAACAGTGTTCATATTTTTTTTCAAATTAAACTTGACTAGAACTGCGTTCAACTCTTGAGACGGAATCATTAGTGGAACACCAATCAACAAAACTCCATCTTGATACGCTGAATCTGGACCTCGCATTGTGACTCCGATCCCAGCTTTCGTACAACAACAAGGCCATCCCACCTCGCCACAGCTTAATCAGTACTTTTGGTCACCATCACCCAACGCATCAAGATCTCTAGTCTACATTGCCATTCAACATCTAGACTACCCCCGTATCCAGTCTATATCCCCGTTTTAATCTTGGAAAATGTCGGTCTTGGGGCCTTCCATGGAGAGACTCTCCCTCTGCGATGTTGACGGACATGATGAGATCGATCAGTTCCTGTACAATTCCTTTGAACCAGAAACTCCTTCTGTGATACCATCGCCTGATCCAGAATCAATCAAAGCGAGTCTCGAAAAGGATTTCCTTTTGCCGCCCAAGTCGTTCAGCTCTGAATGGCTTGACCGTTTCCAACAGTAAGGGTGGTCCCTATAGCTTGTCCTGGGTTGTATATTGTATGTAGCTAACTCTGTCTAACCATAGGAGATGGGAGACTCAGATCAATTACACTGATCTTTTTAGCATTGCCCCTACGCAATCCAGGACCATCAGTCGCTTTCAACGACAAGGACTAGAAGGGCGTGTTTCCGGCCATGTCAATGTCACTGTTCCCGCTAATAGTGCTACGGCAAAGAACTCGACTTCATTTTCTCGCAAACCTGCTACGAAATCTGACTTTGTCCGTGGCGCGCCTGGTTTCTTTCCCTTTGCGCCAGGCGGTGTTGACTCGTTCAATGCCATGACCACATACGAAGATAGTCTTCAGCCCTCCGATGAACCCAATATCTCTCTAGTCCAGAAAAAGCTAGAGCGTGTCATAACCCTCGACGGTGATGGAAAGCTGTTACATACGGCACCCGGCCTACCGCGTGGAATCCGGTTTGCCCAGACGAATACTAATACTTCTGACGCCGACGAGATCAAACGAACCTTGGAGGAAGAGCCTGAATCTTCGGCACAAATCGACGTATCAGATCCCCACTGGAATGCTTCATCAACCCACAACGAAGCATCAAGTGTAGACGATAAGGATATGGCACCCAATGACTCCGAAGCATCAAATGAGGCCCTCGATGCGGATATAGATACACTTCTCCCCGTTGAATTTCCTTCGTTGGTATCCAACAGCGCTCTTGCTAGCTCCAGTGCTAAGAAAGCCGGTCGCGAATGGGCTCATATGGTGGATATCAAGAAAGGTATTCCAAACTTCCACGAACTGGTTCCCGACATGGCACGAGAGTGGCCATTTGAGCTTGATACGTTCCAGAAAGAAGCTGTGTACCATCTAGAAAACGGCGATTCGGTGTTTGTAGCAGCTCATACCTCCGCCGGCAAAACTGTTGTTGCTGAATATGCCATAGCTCTTGCAGCGAAACACATGACTAAGGCTATTTACACATCTCCTATTAAGGCTCTCAGCAACCAAAAGTTCCGCGATTTCCGCCAAACGTTCGATGATGTCGGTATCCTCACTGGTGATGTGCAAATCAACTCTGAAGCAAGCTGTCTGATCATGACAACAGAGATTCTACGCAGTATGCTGTATCGTGGAGCCGATATCATTCGTGATGTCGAGTTTGTCATTTTTGACGAAGTTCACTATGTCAACGACTATGAAAGAGGTGTCGTCTGGGAAGAAGTCATCATCATGCTTCCCGAGCATGTTTCCTTGATTCTGCTTTCTGCAACTGTTCCCAATACATACGAGTTCGCCTCCTGGGTTGGGCGTACTAAGAAGAAGGACATATACGTCATCTCGACTCCCAAACGACCAGTTCCTCTCGAGCACTACCTTTGGGCCGGCAAAGACATCCACAAGATCGTCGACTCTACGAAGAATTTCCTGGAACCTGGATGGAAAGAAGCAAATCTTGTAATCCAAGGCCGCGATAAACTCAAAGAGGTTTTCAACTCTAGCAGAGGTCGCGGTGGTGCTCGCGGTGCCCCTCAACGTGGCACCCAACGTGGAGGTCAGCGTGGTGGTCCACAGCAAAGAGGCCGCGGAGGCTTTACGCCCCGTGCTAGTCATAATCCCGGACATATGGGCAAGTCTGGACGTCCTGGTGGCTTCACTTCCGCGGCTCAAGACAAGACTCTTTGGGTACACCTCGTCCAGTTTTTGAAGAAAAATACTCTACTTCCGGCTTGTATCTTCGTCTTTTCAAAGAAGCGTTGCGAGGAGAATGCCGATGCCTTGAGCAACCAGGACTTTTGTAATGCCAAGGAAAAGAGTGCTATCCACATGCTGATCGAAAAGTCCATTGCCCGTCTCAAGCCTGAAGATAGACAGCTCCCCCAGATTATCCGGCTTCGCGAGCTTTTAGGCCGCGGAATCGCAGTCCACCACGGCGGTCTTCTCCCTATCGTCAAAGAACTCGTCGAGCTTCTATTCGCACAAACTCTTGTCAAGGTTCTCTTTGCCACAGAAACATTTGCCATGGGTCTCAATCTCCCCACAAGAACTGTTGTCTTTTCAGGCTATCGTAAGCATGATGGCCACTCTTTCAGAAACCTTCTCCCTGGTGAGTACACCCAGATGGCTGGCCGTGCTGGTCGCCGTGGTTTGGACACTGTCGGATCAGTCATCATCGTCGCTCCTGGGCAAGATCAAGCCCCTCCTGTCACCGAACTTAGAACTATGATCCTTGGTGAGCCTTCCAAGCTTCGCTCTCAGTTCCGGCTGACCTACAACATGATTCTCAACTTGCTCCGTGTGGAAGCTCTCAAGATAGAGGAAATGATTAAGCGCAGTTTCTCTGAACATGCTACACAACAACTACTTCCTGAGCATGAGAAGGCTATGAAGTTGTCTGAAGCAGATCTTGCCAAGATCAAGCGCGATACTTGCGAAATCTGCGATCCTGTGATGGCAGAATGTCACGCAGCTGGTCAAGAGTACATGCAACTTACCAGTGATCTATACAAGAATCTCATTTTCACTCCTCTTGGAAGAAGACTCTTCACAGCTGGTCGAGTAGTGGTGCTAGATTATGAGGGCATTCGAACATTTGGTGTTCTAGTCAAGGATGGGCCCTTTTCTCTAAAGTCCGATCCCAGCAATCCAACAGTCACAGTTCTGGTTCTCAAATCGACTCGGGATGCCAGAGATTCTACCGACATTCTCCCATTCTTGCCCGAATTCTATCACGAGTTCTCGCCTCTTCCGCTCTTCAAGAAGCACGTCGCTGCCGTTACGAAATGGATACCGGTGACACAGATACAATGCTTGACGAGCACCGTTCTACGCAATGTAATCCCCGAATATTTCAATGGTGGTGAGGGTTACCAGTGGGCCAAGGAGTCCATCTATAGGCTTTGCAAATCATGGAACAATGCCTTCGATGAAGTCAATCTCGAGAAAGTTCGTGATCTCAAATTACAGGACATCATTCAAAAAAGAGAAGCAGTAGCGCGGGCTGCTATGAATTCCACACCAAGAGCGTGCCCTTCTTTTGTTAAGCATGTAAGTTGATCCAATTGACCGTACAGCCGAAACACATCATGTATCACTTCTAACATTTCTGGTCTTCTAGCATGCCATGTGCCACGACCAATGGCTCATCACTGAAAAGATAGCTCAACTGCGCCAGTCTCTCACCAACCAAAATCTTCAACTTCTCCCCGATTATGAGCAGCGCATCCAGGTTCTCAAGTCTCTCAAGTTCATTGATGAAGATAGTCGTATTCTTCTCAAGGGCAAGGTTGCCTGTGAAATACATTCAGGCGATGAACTTGTACTCACTGAGCTCATTCTAGACAATGTTCTCGCCGACTACGAGCCTGCAGAGTGTGCTGCGCTTCTTAGTGCTTTTGTCTTTCAGGAAAAGACGACATCTACCCCAACATTGACCGCCAACCTCGAGATGGCCCAAGAAACCATAATCAACATAAGCGAAAAGGTAAACGATATCCAAACAGCCTATCAAGTCATTCAGTCTTCGGATGAGTCGAACGATTTCGTTAGTCAGCCACGATTCGGTCTTGTAGAGGTCGTTCACGAGTGGGCTCGTGGTATGAGTTTCAAAAACATCACCAACCTCACAGATGTGCTCGAGGGTACGATTGTGCGTACGATTACTCGTCTTGACGAGACTTGTAGAGAAGTAAAAAATGCGGCGCGGATTATTGGAGATCCCGAGCTGTATCAAAAGATGCAAACCGCCCAGGAATTGATCAAACGTGATATCACGGCGGTAGCTAGTTTGTACATGTAGACATGATATAGATAGATATAGAACATAATGCGTGGGGTCATAGAATCAAAAGTACAGAGAATAGATAGTATCAACAATCTTTCACGAGTATTATAAGGATTAGCCAAGGAAATTTCAGTGTATGTTGATGATTTGGTAAAAAGAAAATATGAAAATAAAAATAAAAATAAAAATAAAAATAAAAAAGCCCAAACTCCTTGCCCGGTCCGCAACATTGAATAGAACATCACCTAAATCTCATCCATTATGACACAATGCTCATATAACCTTTAAAAGCTTTATATGCCCACAGCTTAAGCACGCAGCGCACGAAGTCTCTGCTGCAACTTATCCTCTTCCTCAGCTGTCGGTTCATTCGCCTGTGTCTGTGGTTCTGTAGTGATAGCTGGAGCACTATCAAGTTCTGAGCTTAGCTCAACACCAGCATCGTCTGCCAGTTTGCCTAGCAGTTCGTGTACAGCGTCTTCGGAGACCTGTGTGCTAGTGCTTTGGCTGATAGCATCTTGGTAGATACCGTTTGACATGGCGTATTCTTCGTTTTGGGTGCGAAATTGTTCGAGTGTTGCGAGTGTCTATGTTTGAAAAATATGGTAGGTATGACGTCAGTATTTGTGTAGATACGTAAATTTGTTTATGGTGCCACAGAGAGAATGAAGATAGGTATCGCATAATTCCGGGATATATATGTATAACTCACCCGTTCTGGATTCATGTTCCGCTGAGCAACAGACATAGTCCGTGAAGAAGATGCCATCATGGTGGTCATGCGGTTCATAGCATTATTGGCCTGGATCTGAGCAGCCGATAGTTCGGCCATATCAGCCATCTGGTCCATTTGTTGCGCCAGAGCCTGTTTAGATAGAAGCATCTTGGCCTTGGCATAGGCCTTTTGGGTCTCGCCCTTCTTCAGCAGTTCTTGGATTTGTTTCTTGAGGATAGGGTCTTGTTTGGCGGCTTTTTGGGCTTCTCGGCGCGCTTGTTTCGCTTGGAACTAGAGGAAGAAGGGAAGAGTATGTCAGTAGCTGGGATATACAAGATGTTGTCGACCATATTCTATATAGTCAAAGTGTATCTGGTTCTCTTACACGAGCGTTGAACTCGACTTGCATGTCACGAGCTTGTTGGCGGCTGCTCATTTTGTTGGATGTTGTCAATACAGTTTTATATGCTTGGTAGGATTAGAACGAGTCTATCGCAGATCTTGGAAGATTTATTCGTTGATTTATTGCGATATATTGATAGACATTATTTCTTCCGGCCTAATATGAGTTTGTGAATAAGAGGGCGATTCGTGAACTATGAGGTAATTCAACATTCAACCTTCGACCTAGCAGTGACGTTGAAGCTAATCAAAGTCTTGTTCCTGCGCCTACTTAACCCAAACCCTAGATCAGAAGGAGCACGGGTTCTAGCGGGGTAGTATGATCACGTGCATTTGAAGGACTCATCTAAACCCTAACCTCCAAACCAGTGTCAAGCCAACAGACGGTTGACTTCAACTTGATATCGTATAGTAATTGTAATGTGCGATGCAGGCAGACTCGTTTCAAACAAATTAGACCATATTACGGAAATAAAAGCCACCGTAGAAAAAATCAGTACGTGATATGACAACTATACAATTGTCAAGTTTAATGTTCACGTCCAATGCCCACGATACCTATCTACTTCTGTGTTTTTCGATAGTCGGCAAACAATACTCCTACGTGAACGATACTTCTACAGCCCCAGACTCACACCTAACACAAACATATTGGCAATCTATCAGTAGAGCTAGTAGTGAGATATATCATATGATGTCATTACCAAACTTAGTTTTTCTAGGTAATGACGCTGTAAAACCCCTATACATAATGATACAACGAACAAGATCAATTATATACCCTAACCCTATTGCTCACACAAATACATGTAAGGACCTCATGTCAGCTTCTTGAATAGAACATATTCAAAAAAAAAAAAAAAAAAAAAAAAAAAAAAAAAAAAAAAACTAGCACAGGCTTCACCGCAACTTACTTTGAAGTGGCTAGAACCTTTGCTGGAACCTTTCAGGCACCCAATCGGAACGAAGCAAACGCTTTCACAAGCGATGGGAAAAGACACACCATTGTCGCTTCTGCAATCACACAAATCGCTTAGCAAATACATGCGTACAGTTCTGTACAGTCTACACAGTGTTGAAGGTATATTTTACTTCTTTGAGGTCATATCTACAGCTTATATGAATGAAAAGATGCAGTATACAGATACAGTAATTGCAAATCGTTGGCATGCATGCGTCATTATAATTGAAGGACGTCTGAGAGGCGCATGAGGAGAGTTTAGAAGATTTGATTTTGGCGGACAGAACACTCCTGGCGGAGCTTGACCCCTGGAAGGAAAGCTTATCGAGTGAATAACTCAAATGCTCATACATATTATCTGCAGGATATCACTATCATGGTGTAGTATACCGATAGTTGGGATGTATAATTCTGGTAGTAGTGCAACCTGGAGTAATTATATCGTTGTAATGGATGTAGAATGCATAATACTACCGAACTCGAGAGACTTTCTCTCCTATTCTAGATAAAATAGCACTTTGAGCCCAGCCACAACATGAGCAACCAGGCAGGTTTTTCACCGCTAGAATGCGTTGTTCTTGCAGAGTTGAAGTGAATCCATCGACATGTTGGTGAAGTTTCTACGTTCTTTGCATACATATATCTGTAGAGTATCATGAACGCATGCATTTAGGTAGTATCAGGTTATCTTGAGGCCTTTAAATGACGGGCTCCAGTTGTCCCGTACGGCAACTGGAGAAATTTAAGGCTTGAACCAGGGTAACAATGTAAGTACATACATATAACGACACTTTAGCTACTCGCTGATGTCGACACCTTTAGGGTTTATAACACATGTATAGGGTTATGTTGTCATAGCACGTAGTTTCTATGTATCATGTAATGTTGACAACACACAAGAAACTTAGACAGTATTGTGTAATATGTACATAGTTGAATAACAAATACGTCAGACTGATAATCTACCAGGCAACTTGATTCAACCGTGTAGTTCATGTCACGAAGCGTGGACCGCAATACATGGCGTCGATCAGAGAGTGTGAGTAGCAATTTTCGGGATGGCTGGTAGTGGCTTCTGCTATTATTAGTACTCTCTGAGAGAACGATAGTAGGTTAATCAAGACTGTGGAATTTGAACACGAAAAGTAATGAAATCATGTGATACAGATACGAGTAGTCTGGCGTATCACATACATAGTACGATGCCAGCTTAGCCGCTTCCTTCATTGTATAGACGATACGGGGGAGGGAAGACGCTAGTTTGCGATAGTGTGCAAACACATCAAGAGTTCATACATATACTAATATATAGAGTCTCTGGAGGGAGGGAGACTATCAGAGCTAACAGTACAGTCTAGTAGAATAGGGCCCATTATGAAGTGGAGTTGAGCACACTACTAGATACTACTTAGATATCACGTATTCTACAAGGGGCATGGGCCTGGCCGAGCAAAGCCATTGGCAATATATTTGGAAAAGATAGATGTAGATTTAGTCGCTCCCGATATCTTGAGGGACTGGAAAGGTAACTAGAAAAACAAATGATATTCCGCGGCTAGAGCGGTCGACCAAGCATACAAATTAGAGCAACCGGCTAGCTAGTACATTGAGTATCTGAGAATATGAGGCTGAGTTAAGAGCATATCTTGTGTGTTGTCAACAGACTGTTACAGGTCAGAAAATCCTGGTCATTGCGACAAGCCCTTGCTCGCCGCACGAACCACAGATGCTCAAATAATTTCCGGTATCATAGCTCTTGTTCTCTTTCGTAAGGAACCGTTTCCTCTGCTCCCTCAAGAAATCTTCCCTTCTAGTTATCTAGTCCTGCATCTTCTAGTTAGCGAAACAAGGCCTCAAAAGCTGACGATAGTCCACTTTCGGCGCCTTCGAATGATAGTCAGGCCAGATATCATTGGTCGGTTAGTACGGTGGCTGGCTCCACTATGCAGAGGCCAGGGAGGAAGGCTCATCAGCAAAAGCAACAGCCTCTTTTTGTCGACGTCCAGACAAATCCATTTTGGGATATTGCCACTGGAACAAGGAACGTAGTTGCCGCACTGATTATCACTAAGAAGGAAAGGGAAAGAGAAAGGGAAAGAGAAAGGGAACTACATATTGGTAGATAAACTAACTACAGCATACAATATGTACAACGATACAACGATACAACCATACAACCATACGACAGAACACAAGAATATGTTCTTTATGCTAGATGGGAGACATGTACTTGTCTCTTGATTTATTATTTCATAGTATAACATTCACTAACTCGTCTAACTAATTGTTTCTGAAGATTCTATATGTAGTTGTGGCTGGCCTAGGCTAGACTCTAACAAAGTCATCGATGGTTCTAGAAAGCCTAAGCACTGACCTTCTAATGTATCGTATCAATCCACTGTCTTGAGACCTTCCCGTTATTGCCGACTCAAGATTTTGAGAAGAAAATACGTATCTCCCATGTCCATATTACGGAAACGACCCGACGAAAGCTCAAATGCACATATAAACCTTGGAGATTGACGAAACAACCTGGGTCCCAAAGCCACTATCGATGTTGTAATTAGAGTGGGAATTTGGGCGGAAGACAAGCCCCTGAATAACACAAACACAAACAGAAACCAGAAACGTGCTTGGACCAGACGTCTACGCCAATAATACTAACAGTGTTAGACTACGCACATGCGACTAATAGAACTAATTGAGTCTAACTAGTCACATACATATTGGTATAAGAACAGCAAGCGGCCCTTGCGGCGGGATTTGGGTCATATCACTTACTACTGTAAAGAGAAGTACATTTAGTACTTATATGCAACTAAGAACAAGAAGACCGCGCTATGGAACGCGAGAGCACTTGATGAGCATGAGATGTCCATCATCGTGGACATGCTAGCTCCAAAGCCTATAGACTTGTTTATCTCTACTATTCGTAACTGCAAGCCACTATCCATTTGGCATGCATTTAGCTGCGATAATCATGGGTTACGAGAATCTTGACATAGGTTAATTTGTTTGCCAATACTGTATACGTGGCAGAGCTAAGCCAGGTTCAAAAGAACACCAAATATTGTGAATCTTGCGCCCAAGCTTCTAAAACAGCTCTAATCATCAAAAAGAAAGATCGCTCCCCGCCCCCGCACAAAGATCCCCCTAGGCCTTGTTATGTCTTACTACCAACTTTTGATGATGCCAATTATCCGACGATTGACTACACGAAACTAAACTTTACTAAACTTAGCTCGCTATCTATGTATTAGTACTAGTGTGGAGTTGATTCTACAGTAGCATTTGTAGCACCCACATATCTCAGGCGACCCCTTAGACAGGACAAGACGAGAAGGAGGGGCTGATGTGGGCTTGAATGTCTGAGGTTCCTTTGACAATCCGATGATATTATGTTCGAGGTAGACATTGAAAGTTTCACGACTAGTAGAGTAGAAGAAAGAAGAACAGGGGCATATGGACTAACATTTGTACACAGGATATGTAGTGTGATATAGATGTACATATATCGGGCCTCGCCGTACGAGACGCCTGATTGGACATGCAATACTCATGTAGCATACCTGTATGCACACTGCATCTATCTGTATACAGACCGATATACATATCACCAATGCTGTGCTGTACTGTGTGGAGTTGATATTCATCTACATACATACAAATGGATTCCTAGTTGTATCTGTATGTATTGGTTGTAGTCCATAGACGCATACAGATACTGATATGCATGTCGTCCGCAGCCGCGCTTAGCCTACATGCAACACATGCATCAACATACATACAAGCACACATCAAGAACATGTTGGGTAGCCCAGAAGCACATAGAAGGGTCGTAGCCGTCAAACTAGCGGTGGCTTCCTGTCTTGTGTAGTTCAGTATGATTGGCAGTGATAGTATGCCTTGAGATGCAGATATACAGATACATGACCATGACTTTGAAAGTCGTAAATCAAAAGGTAGAAACCAAAGACTGTGAGGGCTAAAAGATTTTTTTAGTCTGATGCCAACCAGCCGGGCCTGGATAGTGGTTCATAGATTGCACGATACATACATACCTTGCTCCAGAATCAGAAACATTATAGCAAGGATAGCAAGGATAGCGTTCTTTTTGAGGCAGACCAAGTACTCAAGTACATACAGATATACACAGATAACTACATACTCTGTATTATACTGTCTTATGTCTGGCAGCGCATCGTAATCCTCAGACCTTCATGATCTATTTCCAACCATTTCAAGTGTAGAATAAGGGGTGATGGAGCTCCATAAGCCCATAGCTAGGGCATCAAAAGTTTCCAGATATCAGGGGGTCTCAGACTTGATCGGATCTTAAATTCACACCCATGCCACACCTACTTTTGAGCTCCCAGTTCCCAGATAGTACATGCGCTATATATGGTGTGCACGTCTTAATTATAGGTACCACTGGATGCCTGAGGTGTCAACTCTGGCCACCCTTGACCGCAATACTCACTCCCAGAAGACAAACGTGTCCTCAATACATAAATGGCCCAAGTCCCCCTACCCAGCGACTTATGAACTATCTGGACAAATCTCAAGCCAAGTGTTCTTTCTCACGTTCTTCATTCGCTATACCATAGCCGAAGCGAAAATCCATTCACTGATTTCCGTTTATTCGCTGCTTAACGCGCTTCACCGCAGCTTTTGTTGCCATTAACCCTGCGATTAACCCCAGTACAGAGTACAGCCACTGAAATACAGTTGCTGACTCAGCCAGGCACCCACTTAGCCTTTGTTTGTTTAAGCAATCCTGTACATCATCATGTACTAGAACATCTACACCTTCTCTCATCATCACAGTTTCTGGCCCTTATAATTGTCTCCGAGGTATTGGACGGAACCTCGCATTTATATCGACAACGAAATCCTATTTCCACACTAGATTTCCAGACTATATATCTCTTCTAATTTTCTCCATAAACAAAACCCATCACTCAATCACAACAAATCACCAGCACCATGAGCGCTGCTACTCCTACTCTCAAGTTCGAGACCGCCTCGCCGGCCGACTCCACTATGTCGACTCCCGGAGATGAGTATTCTCCGCTTTTCGCCCAGACTACCTCCACCGAGCTTCCCACTCCTGACCATGACCACGACTACGATGATCCTATGGACGCACTGTCGCCCGGCTCCTCTGTTGACGATGAGCGCGGCCCTGAGGACGTGGTCCTCGCTGCTCTTGCCGCTAGTCTCTCTGCCGGCGAGATTGCCTGTGCTGTCGCTGCTTCATCGTCCTCAACGGGCGAAGAAGTATCCGGCTCTGACAGGAGACCCGTGAAGAAGCGGAAGTCTTGGGGCCAAGTCCTTCCCGAGCCTAAGACCAACCTACCGCCAAGGTAAGCAACACATCCTCCCCATACTATATTCAACGCAGGATGCTAACTTTCTCGCAGAAAACGTGCAAAGACTGCCGACGAAAAAGAACAGAGAAGAGTGGAGCGTGTCCTTCGTAACCGCCGCGCCGCCCAGTCCTCTAGAGAGCGTAAGCGTCTCGAAGTCGAGGCACTGGAGCGTCGTAACAAGGAACTCGAGACCCGCATCACCCTGGTCGAGCGGGCCAACATGATTCTGCTAGAGGAGCTCAAGCAAGTTCGTAAGACTGGCGGATCGCCGCAAACACCCTCTTCTCTGGACAGTCTCTCTGCTGCCGAAGGTGTAACAGCCTTAACATCTCAGATCTTCAGCACCCAGGAGCCTCTAGACGGACTCATGTCTACCTCAGAAACTTCCATCAACAATAGCAACTCCTCAACTGTCGATCCTGCATCTTTGTCTCCTCCCCTAGCACCGACTGATAACGCAGTGAAGCAGGAGCTCAAACCACCAAAGTCTGAGCCCTTAGAAACCGCGATGACCCCCCAAGTCCCCGCAAAGTCCGCCGACATGACACAACGTCCTGCTGAGATGTTGTGCGACCTGCAGTGTCAGTCGGCCGACCTACCGCGGTCGTGGGCGGCTTCCCGGCCAATGCCTCAGCTATCTCTGCTTATTCATCTGCACAGCCTGTTGACAGCGTCTTCGGCGCTGCTTTCAGTATGCAGGAGACCATTGACACAGATCGCTATGTCCTTGAGAGCGGGTTTCCCCCTTCCCCCGACACAATCGATATTGACTGCCATAGTCTGGCTGGTGACGCGTCCCTCTACACTGACATCTACAACATCCACGACTTCGTCTTCCTCGACCAAGGCAACACTATCGACTCAGCTGCCAACGGCTCAGGCCTCGCAGCGGACTCGGAGCTCGCGTTCGGGCTACCGGAATCTGAGAATCAGAACTCTTCGCAAGATTTTAACCAGCAGCCCCAGTCTGGCGCGTCCACTTCAGGATGCGACGATGGCGGTATTGCGGTTGGTCACTGAGAAAGTCACTGATGTCCAGATTCCGAAGCTCGTGATGCCTTCTTCCCATGTTCAGCGCGAAAGCCTTTCGAGTTGTTCGAGTAACTGGGTTAATGGTGAACCCCTTCCGTCCAAGGAGACGTTGTTAACTTTGTTGTGGGTGCTCAAGCTGGAGGAGAAGAAACTATCACGGGATAGCTTGGTATCCAAGCTGTCTTCGGGGTCTCGACGTGACACTTTTTTGTCGATCAACACTAGTACCACCACTACTGGTTTGTCGTAATGGGAGCCCATACTCTTGACATCCTGACCTTTAATGAATATCTAGGAACTGGATTCCGAAGTGTCTGGTCACGGAGCAATCTGGGTATGGATCTATCCAAGGATCTTGGTTTGTTGCCTTATCGTTTGTTTCAAGGTTGCTATTCAATCCGTCTTCACTTCTCTGCTGTCTTTATTTGTCCTATACTATTTTTTCTTTTCTTTCCTTTTTTTTTTTGTCTTTTTCCAGTTTCAATTTTTTTTCCTTTCTTTCTTTTCTTTTTAGGGAATCAGCTTGGGTGTTGGGTTACTTCATTGATTGGGGGAGGAAAAGGTATCTCCTGGAATGGAGGCTTTTGTGTAAACTGATTTTTATTTATTAGGGGGTCTTTTATCATCATATAGAGTCCGTCCTTTGTCACATATTATTAAACACTACAACTGCGATGGCCATCGGAATGGTTAGCAGTAATTATTATTTAGAGGCTTGATAGACATGATAACATGTCATCATTGAAATGAAGACCATGACATCTACAAAAAATACTTTATATATATATCAAAAACAATCTGTGAATTGAAGATGATACTGCTAGTGACCAAGTTACAAAATTATGATAGTATTTTTTGGTCTCATGATGACCAGGTCATGATAGTCGTCTCTAGGTGTAAGTGATCCCTTTCATGTGTAGCATTTGGGTATAGTAGAGTAGATTGATCCTACATGACACATCATTATGGTATATATATTTGTATGTATAAGGTGGCTCTATTCATGAAAATATCACGTCGTATGAGATAGATAGACTGTAATAGGTAATATATCATAGTTGGTAGATGACTCAGATGTAACGTCAAGTGATCAGTCTGGTGTACCACCTCGTAAAAAGTAGATGTTCATATGTACGACTAGTATATGCTAAAAACAACAGGAGAGCGATGACTTTCTAGTCTTCCCAGGGCATCTCAGCCATGAGTTCATCCTCCACACTATAGTCTTGCCCTTCTGGTTCAGGATGTGGTGCTGAAGCCGCTACAGACCTTTCCTTGTTGTCAGCCTCGTTGGCTTCCGCCATCATAGCCTCCAGGTCATCGTCAAAGTCAGGCATATCACTAGGCTTCTGAGCCGGTCTCTTTGGAGATGCGCCGTAGATATCGTCTTCAGCAGCACCATCAGCTACCGGAGTAGCACGGGAATCGTCATCATCCTTAGAGCCGATATCTTTGTCCACACTAGCACCATCATGATATAAAGGTACGGAAAAACCAAGGGCTTCGAAGTCTGCTTTCTGCCCTAAAAGTTCATTACTAGGGTCAAATGGGTGACTTTTGGCTTTTTTGCCCTTTATTGACTTCTCGGCCTTTGGAGATTCTCGGGATGCGTGGGACTTTGTTTCGATCCAACTAGTACGTTGCTTCACCATGCTGCCTTTATGGCCGACTTTCTCGACCATTTTCAAGGCATCTACAAACCGAGCCTTGGGGTATAGATCGTCTAGCCATAGCCGATAAAGACCGAGTAGATCTGCTGCATCAGACCATTCATGTCCCTTTCCCTTGAAGCGGAGTCTCTTTGCTCGACGCTTGAGTTTTGGGATGCCATTATCAGATAGAAGTCTATGATTGAATTAGAATTGTGAAAGCTTGTGTGAAGTTGTATACGAGATTGTTATTACCGTGCTTCATCAAGTTTTACTGCAGGCTGCCGTGTTCGTTTGGTGACCTCTATCTCATCGTCGATACCAACGATATCTTGTGGTTTTGAGGCATGAGAAGTATCTTTATCTTTTTCAATAGAGTTGATCAGTTGATCCACCTCAAAAGGATCACCGTAGCCATAATCATCAAGTTCAAAGTCTGACATATTTGAGAAGTGACAATTATAGAGAGAGTAGAAGGTACTAGGTAGAGAGCCGATATCAAGAACCCTAGGAACTCATAGAAGGTATGGTGATTTTGGTGTTGTGGTGATACTTTGACTAATCGTAAAGTGAAGTTGCCATTTAACCACTTTCGCGACAAAGTAACAATAGACGCGTCTTTACGCGGTTGTTTCCTAAAGAGGATATACTAGGTCTTCTCCCTGCAAGTGTTTCACGTGATTCAAATCACCGTACATATGTAAGTGTTGATGGAAAACTTGGTGGTGTTTCATTCGTCAGCTTCGCATTTTATATGGAGCTCCCAGAGGGCGTTTTGATTGGTTGACTGTAAATTTAAAATGGCTTCTAGTTGGTCAGCCTTTTCCATCTACGAATCAGTTTAGCAAGTATCTAGGGTTACAGCCTAAGCCCTTTCAAAGACTTTGTGACCGAGGGTATTATGCAACGGAAACTTACAGAGAATACTTCAGTACTTTGAATATATCTTCCATATCCAAACATTATACAGGTTATAACAATAGAATGCATACATACAAACGTACAAGATTTTCTCTGGGACTATGATAAATTGCTTCAAATATGTACCAAATTTCTTGATCATGCCAAATCATTCATATTCTTCAAGCTTATGATCTTAGCGAGTTAGGTAAACGTTAAATCAAATCAAATGAATGCTCCGAGCTTTGTAACCTCTGTCAACTGTTCTTTCTTTACTAGGATGACTATATGAAATAGATTTAATAACCAGTTATAATAAGTAGCTACTCATTCTATTGTAGAAGTAAACCTTTTTGATAAGAAAAAAATGTACATTGAGTCAGATCACCGTACGTACAAACTGTGTACGGATATCAATGACAACACTGGCAAAACTCGCAGCGCAGAGAATATATACCATTACATATAGCCTCTATGACAATCTATTGTCCCTTTCTACTAGGTCTTAAGAACATCATAGCAACTAATTTTGAGCTGATATCATACTATTCAAAACTGAGTACAACGAAGGTTACAAGCCAACTTCTAATTGTTGATGCCACCTTCCTAGATCTACCTTCTTGGGGTGAGCAACAGAGCCAAAACTACTCTTTCTCTCAGTGGCTGTTGAGGGCCTGATATAGCTAGACCTCTCAAAATTGATAACCATCAAGTCATCACATTCCTCATTGTAGAGGAAATTCTGTGTTCTGATATCCTCATGAGTAACACCCAATTCTTGAAGTTTTGCAGGTTGTCTGTCAGTGTTCCACCCATCAAGGCTACAAAGCCACTTGCCCCCATATGACAACAAAAGCATATGCTTGTTGATCCTGAAATCAACACAGAGATTTTTGCTCCATAGCAACATTGCCAAGGCAAACAAGGACAACACTTCCTTGTACATCAGTCAGGTAGTTGTACATGCTGACCTCATGATGAAGTGAGCCCACATTTTGTTCCTCTACTGCCTTTCCTACCAAGGTATACCCATATGGATGAGCAGTAACCTTGACCAAGCAGCCAACAGCACCACATAGACCCAAAACCTCACAGTCATTATCAAGGTTAGTATCAAGCTGGGCCTTGATACTTGTTAAAAGCTGAGACTGATTTATAGGGTGATAGGAATAAGAAGAAGCAGCCATAGATGTAGCTTGTAAGTGAAGCTTATAGTTAGGATCGAGTTGTAGATTGAACTTGAGACCAAGTAGACAAGCCTGTGTACAGTATTCAGCAAGTGGTGGCCTGGTAATTGGGTCTACAGCGTGTTGTTGCCCAGTTACATTTGGGAATGGGCCTGAGTTGCTACTACCACTAGAATCGGGAGGGTTTAATCCAGAAGTACTCTGTCTCAAAGCTAGGTTTTGGGGTCCATAAGAATTGCTTGAGGAATATTTTGTTCCCAATTTAGCAAGACCTCTCTGTTGAGTAGCCTTTCCTTGACTGGTTGAAGGAGAGGCCTGAAGTGACAAAAGCGAAAGTGTCAAAATATGAGCAATTGGTGTCTGCTTTATATTGTCAAGCTGGTCCATAATTTCATCCTCATAGATAGGATGTCTTTAGCAGAGCAAAAAGAGATACCAGATACATCTTTTGAATGGATAGAAAGATGATAATAGACCTTAGTGGGATCAAGAGCATCAATTTATAGATTCTCCAGTCATCACATAGCCATAACGGACTCCATCAGATTGCTTGTAATGGAATAACTGTGTTATAGCATGACTTACCATCTTACTTCCATGACCATGATCAAACTCTGCTATAGAGGTAAGATTACAAGACAGTGGTGAGCCTGATTGATCTAGTAAAGATTGGGCGAGATCTTCTGGTGTAAGTTTGTGGGCAGCCTTGTATTCAGTGACATAGAGCCGCTTGGGAGGTCGATTGTTGTCCTGAGAGTGACCGGAACACTTGCTATTAGGCTCATAAGCTCTGCTACTGGATTTGGAGAATTTAGCAGTAGGGGCGTCAGTAGTAGGGGAGTGAGCAGATCTCTTTCTGCTGGACTCAAGATGGGATCTAGTCTGGGAACGAGTAGATCAGAGGCATGATCCAATATCAGGCTGGCTGGTCTGTGGTGGAAGGATGGCAACAGTAGAATGTATACCATCGGTTTCCTCAGTACAATCCTGTTGTGAAGAACCATGTTCTTCCACGTCCTGATCTTTTTCCTCCGTATCAGCGGCAAGGAGGTTGTGAATTCTGTTAATTGTTGTGAATGATACTTGGAAGATATCCTGTTTGATACTAAGGAACTTGTTGTATGTATCAGCATCATTTACATCAACCTTTAGGCTAGGACTCAAATAAATGAGCATGATAAGTAGAGCATATCTTTCAATATCATCCTGAGAGAACTTG